>ML799668.1:169813-217292 GCA_009831015.1 Picea engelmannii
CAGTGAATAAGAATGATAAACTTTATGAACAGTTATGTCCAATTGGAGTAGTTATTAACAGACTAAATCTAAATGTCCAAATGCTAATCGCAGATAAATTTGTTCTTTTGACAGTGGCTATAAAGCTGAGAGATGAAGCATGATCAAATAGAACAATCGTTCCATGGTTGGTCCCCTTTGTGATGCAAGACAAAGGGCAATAAAAATTGAAACTAACCAAGATCTAAAAGAGAGAAGGGCCTTGCATAAGAGAAAAAAATAAAATGGAGATAGACAGCTCCCACATGAGGAGGTGGTGAAATGAGAAAATGCACAAAAAAATAAATGAGTAGATAGACAAATAAAATGATACCCGTGCCATACAGAAACTTGGCAAGCAGTTTTGCATGTATTTTATTTTAGATTAGGATAAATCAATCTAACACTCTGTTTAATATCATGCGTTATGACATTTTATATGTTTGCATGTATACTGTTGCATCTATATCTCAGGGTTCTTTATGTTTTCCAATAAATTTGGATGTTCAATAACATACCCAAAAATAAAAAAAATTGTCCTGGAAGGCTTTCAATGACCAAATCTCTATCCTGAAAAGGGTCACCTGAAAGACCTAAGTTATATACCCCGGCACTGTCATTTAATGAAAAACATTCGAGATGCATCTTACTACTCTCTGGATACAATTCCAGTATATGGAAACAAAGAACTACCAGCAACTATGCTAACAACTTAATTTACATTTTGTTTGCATAAAGGCAACAGTAATGAGCTAAACCTGCAGTATTTTACATTTTCTAATTCAAAACAAAACCAGATAGCACATGGATATAATCAAGATTGCTTTGTTGCAAAAGCAAGTGATGACTTGCAAGAAGGTTGATGCAGAAGCATCAAGCAGAGTTTGAAAAGACCCCAAGATACGCACTGGAGGATGTGAAGAGAGGGAAGAAAGGCCAATGAAATTATGGCTGACGCGGGGAGATATAAGCCATGTAGATGAACGGTGGATATGAACTTCGGGGAAGGCAGCAGTTATGAAAAAGGACCTCAAAACAATCGAGACAAAACGACTGGGTCGAGACCAACTGAAGTGCTTACACAGGCTTAGAAATAAACAGCGGAGATCTGAAAGAGATACAGGGGCTCTTGACCGTTTGAGATGAACGATTGTAAGAGAGAGCCCTGGCTAGCCACTCGAGTTAGATGGATGCATAGAGATAGTCTGATAGAAGTGAGCTTAATTAGTTTAGATGAGACAGAATACCATAGAATAATATAGATAAAGAGTCTTGCGAGAGCACTAAGGCACTGTTGTAATATTGTTTCTGTATAATGAATTAATAGACCGTTGTCTGTATATCAGTGTCCATGAATTGTGAGAGCAATTATTCTGAAAATGATATCTATACAAGGTCCGTGCGAAGCATTGAGTTGTCTAAATGTAAGTGGATTTCTACATGGTCAGAGTATACCATGTATTTCATGGTTTGTTTACTGTACTAACCAATGTTTGCAGACTATTGCTAGGCAGATTATTGCAGAGTAAGAGTCACTGTGGATCCATAACCCACAGTCTCAGGGGTAAGAGGAATACTGCTTTGAAGACAATAAGGATTTGGGGTGAGCAGAGACTGAGAGTTTAGCATTTGGGTTCATTAATGGCCATTCTGCACGGACCTCTGGATCCATCTGCATTAAAGGTTCTTGATAATTTATTAATTAATAGTTGGACTTTTTTTTTCAGAAGAAAAATGACTCAGGTTATATTGATATATAAACTTTTTTACATCAACAATGAAGTGGTCCAGAAGACAATGAGACCAAGGTACTGTCAACACAGAATTATCTTTCTGTCTTTACAAGCGGTTGGAGGTAAAGGCCCCGAACAAGAAATGTATATGCAGACCTGTACTTGTTCCAAAATCCAGGGGAAGATTTCTAAACAGAAATGTTAATCAAGAAGTTACTATTCCATCAATGATTCGACCACCCCCTTTTTTCTTTTTTCTTTTTTTTTTTGGTTAGAAGAGATTGATGTTTTGTTGGGGGCCTTCGATTCCATTGATCCAAGTGAAGTATAACAAAATGCCCTTCGGTGCTTCGAGGGCTCTTTTGGAGAGTCTGTCCGCTTCTTCGTTTGATTCCCTGTAAATATGCTGGTAGTAGGTTTCTTGGAAGTTTTTCTGTAAGTCTCGAACTCTGTGTTTCCAACCTTCAATTTAGTAGCATGGGGTTTGCTTTTACGTTGAAGCCACTCAATAATGATCTTGGAGTCCCCCAATATGTGGAGGTGGTGTAGGTGCAAGACTTCAGCCATTATGAAAGATGCCCGCCCTCCAATTAATTCGGCCTTCGTGTTTGAGCCATCTCACCTCCGGGGAATTGAGAGTTTTCAGGATTCCCCAGCACCACAGGTTGTTCCCCCGTTAATAGATGCACCGTCGAAGAAAATCAGCGAGTGTCCATGAATAGGAAAAATCGGACTCAATCTTAGAGAAGTCAGTCTAATATCTGTTTGGGTGTAGGAGAGCAAACTTAAGGTTCTGTGAGTAACTGTGCTGGAAGAGGGAATTTTACCTTCAAATAAGGCTTTGTTGCGCTCCTTCCACAGAAACCAACAAATAAGAACTGGCAGTTTTTTGGGTGCAGCTGAGTTTTGTGTCCAATTCACCATGCATTCATTTAAATTCTGCCCCTTCCACTCCAGTTTTAAATTCACCAAATCTCTGAATTAATAGTTGGACTTGCCCACACAAACACCACTTGACAAATAAAGCACTTACTATTAAATTCTTCCCAAACATCAACTAGTTGTATTAGGACAACAACCATAACCAGCCTAGGCATTTGTACTTCGCAAATCCCTTAACTAATATACTACCAAACAAGACATTTTACACCCAACTAGAAGCAAGAGCCTTTTAACATTAACAAATTCATGGATCATCTAGAAAACCCAAATCCCTTACAACTTTCATTCCCATGGATCATCTAGAAGCCCCAAATCCCTTCTTTCATTCCAAACCAATAATAATAGCGTGCTTCTTTATCTTCTGATTTGCTACGAAGTCTAATCAAATATTTGTAGTTACCCTTATCCAGTTTGTTATCCTTTCCACTCTGCTTAATCAGGAATGCATTTGCTGCGTCAAAACCTCTAATAAGAAAGAGTTCGCGAAGAACGCGTGTAAGTAACAGGCAAAGGATTAAACTCTTCTTCTTTGAGCCTATCAAAGAGCTGAAGTGCACCTTGGATATTCCCTATATCGCAAGCACCACGAATCATTATATTATATGTATCTGCATCTGGTTTGCAGCCCATATTAACCATACTCTCAAAAAATCGGGTTGCCTCTTGTTTCTTATGACAAAGTGCACTTAAAACAAGATTATAGCAGATGGGATCTTGAGGAAAGGCTTTAGTCGTCTCAAAAACCTCCTGCACCTTATCCATCTGGTTGTTCCGACAGTACACCTGTATAAGTGGACGATATGTCTGCATTCTCAGAGCACAACAAACACTTGCCATCTTTTCCAATGCAACTAAGGCTGCATTGATGTGATTATCTTCACAGAGAGCCGCAATAAGCATTTCACAACCATTTCTTCCTTCTAAGAGAAAGTGCTAGCTTCTTAAACATTTCCATAACGTCATTCAGCATATCCGGATCATCATGCCAGGCGGTAGCGAAAGAAAACGTTTTCACAGAATAATTGCAACGTGCAGATTGCATCTCTTCCAGAATCATCTGCAGGGTTTTAAAGTCCTTACAGCGGCCATGAATATCGGCGAGCTTGCCATAAGATGAAGTGCTATGTTTAAACCCTGGTCATGCTTTGGCCCATTGAAAAAACCTCCGAACCAAATTTGGGGAACTTGTTTTATCCAATACGATATTTACCAGTCGTGGATTTAACAGAACACCCAATTGATCTAGAGCTTCTTCCATGTCTTCATCGCCTTTTCCAAGAACTTGGCAGATTTCTCTAGCAGCATCCACTCGCTTCCATTTCTTTTTCTCTCGGATTTCGTCAGTTTTGTCCAAATTAGGCAAATTGTCTTCCTCTTCTTCGTTGTTTATGTCTTGCAATTCAGGATTTCTGTTCTCATCCGAGGTTGCTTTAGTTTGCTCACGTCTTTGAAGCCTGGAGGATGCGTCCGTAGAGTAAAATTTATGACTCAAAACGAATTCATGAAAAAGAAGAGAGCTCTTACTTTTTTCAAAGCTTCTGAGGGCCATGGAGTCCAAATTTTGAGGCCATTCTGGTAATACGAGTCGAGCTCTTACTTTTTTCAAAGCTTCTGAGGGCCATGGAGTCCAAATTTTGAGGCCATTCTGGTAATACGAGTCCAAATTTTGAGGCCATTCTGGTAATACATAACTCGTATCATAACTCCAATAACTCCAATGTGTAGGGCGTAACTCGATTGTTATGTAGGGCCTAACTCGATTGTTGAAAATGCTCGCCTGACAGAGGCCAGTCCTGCACGACGCGCACAAGCCATGGCCTGGATTTGACCTGGGTTAAAGAGAAATGGATGGAATGGAATTTGGAAGAGAGGGGTATAGAGAAATGGATGGAAAGAAAGAAAGTATTTTTAACGTCCACGAGGCTAAAAATAGCCTATGGGATAGATTGTTTTTCCATCTGGCTTGCTGTCAGAATACCTGCATAATTTTCCTGGCTGTCTTTGAGGGCCTCACATTCTAAAATGAAATGTTTTTCTGTTTCCACTTTTCCGGACAAACACAAAATACATACTCTTTCCTCCCACATTTCTTTTGGCCTTTTCCAGCACCCTGTTTCACAAAGGAGTTGATGAGAATTAGTCATTAATTGAGCAATAAGAATTTTAGATCTCCAAGAAATATTGGCCCCAATGTATGCCTTTTGCTGATGGTTATGAGTGGGGTTAAACTCTTCAATGTAGTACTTCTTCTTTCTCCCTAGCTCTTTCTCCCAAGTATGTTTGTGGAACTTATCCATAACAAAAGTTTTTATCTCTTTATTCTTTGTAGGACACATGCTCAAGCAAATGCCCCATTTACTAAACCATTTGTTATTTTGAGGCATCCAAGTCTTTTTTCTTTTGCACAATCTGTCACTAAACACAACCTTAGGCCATCTACCCTCTTCCATTTGCTCAATCTTTTTCAAATACCTTATGACTCGCACCATAGCAATTGCTTCAATAGGGGCAGCCCTTGTTTCACTTAACAGGATAGCATAAGGAATTGCGCTTTTAATTTTGAATTTGTTTGTAATCAACCGTTTCTGATTTTTTTCAATTTGTTTCCACTGCATCTCGGTTGTGCTACTGGCCCATAGTTCACAACCGTAGAGAATCACCGGAATCACTAGAAGCCCAAAAAAAGTTAGAGTGGTTTTCCAGTCCCACAATTCTGCCTCTCTACACCTGTTTTGAAAAGAATAGGGGATAGGGGTTTTGTTATTGATAGGGTCTAAAGAATTAAGGTTTTAAGGGTATGAATTGAATAGATCATTTTTAATCACACTGTCCATGAATTTATAGGGAGAAAAAAGGGGTTATATTTTTGAAATGTGTATATTGATTAGATTTATTTTAATTATGGATTTATGGGAGAGATAAATTTTTAGAGGACCAAATCTTTTTAGAGTGTAAAATTTGAATGTATGTTTGTATTTTTTGAAATTTTATTTTTCTAGATGTTTGATAAATTCAAGATTAAAATGGATTTTATATATTTCACAAAATTTTTAAAATTTGCAAATAAATATATTTATTTTATTTTAATGTATTTTAATATTAATTTTTATTTGTAGATATAATTTTCTGTAATTTATAACTTTTACATAATGTATTGATTATAAATAAATAAAAAATTCTCTATTTTATTCCAATATTAAATTTTAAAAATATTTTATTGTCTTATTAAGTCATAATTTGAATGAAACCATATGGCTATCTTCAATTCTTTGGGTTGAGAAAAACCAAATGAAACTTAAAGAGAATTTTGGGCCCCATTTGTTTATGAGTATTATTGTGGTATTATTATTGCTAAATCAATCCATGTAAGCTTATTGAGCACACCATGCCAGAGTACAAAATCAATATTCTTACCCAATGTACTAAGCAAGCCTTTTCACAGTGTCAAGTATTAGATCTTTGCGATGGAAGTCGAGGACTAGTTCCTCCTGGTAAACTGGTTTAAACCCTGCGCTAAGAACTTACGAGGTTTACAAGTCTCATAAGGAGTCTTACTAAAGGATGGAGGAGACTGGTGAGCCGAACTAAACCTTTAAAACTATCCTTAAATGTAGCTTGTTGTTGTAGTAACGCCTCCCTCGACTGGAGTTTTCTGCTTGTAGATTTTTGAGTAGTTTTTGTCTCTTTCGCGGGTCCTTTAGTCTTTAGAACCTTCGGGACTTTGTTTTTGTTTGTTTCTCCAAGTTCTAGACAATATTATTTCACTTTTATCGAGTTCTGGACATCAGAGTCCCTTGGGGGATGCGAGTATGGACCCACTATAGAACTGGAACTATTTTCTTTTTACTCTGCACAATCTTGTTGCACTTACCATTCTGAGTCTTCTTACAAGTTACTGAGAATTTGGGATCAATGGAGCCCAGGTGGTAGCTCATGGCCTCACATTCACTACCATGTGTTGAAGCCAATGTGAGCACATTGATGAATGTGGCTGACGAAGAACTTTGGAGGAAAGAGGGGTTATTTGACTTGGTAGACTCTGTTGGTAAACCTACTGCCTCCACACATAAATCCCCTGGTCTTCCCTCTCGCTTCTCTCAATCTCGGTCCTCCCCTTGTCTCCCTTGTGCACCCTCATATGCCGAGTTCCTGCAGTCATCTTCCGATTTCACCATTCTTTTTTATCGCCCCTCTGTACCACAGTCTAAAGGCATACTTAATGAGCATCACTGCCAACTTAACCAGCAGGAGATGGGCTGTAAAGTGAATGTGAACCCTCGGCTTAGTCGCAGACAGTGGAGGGCAAAAAAACATGTTCATAAAATGGCCTTAGACTCTGATGTTGGACTTGCAGAGTCTTGTAGTTTAGCGCTCTGTGGTTTAGTTGTAAGGCTCTCCTACAGTTACCTTTGTAAGGTCTCCATTTTAGACTGGGTGGAACTTACTTGGAATCCATTACTAGGATATGCACCATAAGTCATATTCCTGACAAAAGGCTGGTTGGGATTTGTGTGTAAAACTCCTGAAGACTCTGCTATTTTATTAGCACAGAAGTGGGTACTTGGTGGGAGCAACCTCATGATAAAACGATGGCGACTGGCCTTTAATCCCGCGACTAAGTACTTCCAGTACATGCACCTGTGGATCCTACTTCCAGGATTACCTCTCCATTTTTGGAACAAGGCGGCATTGGAGGCGATTGGCAACTCTTTAGGCACTTTTCTTTTGGTAGATAACTCTACTCTCTCGACAATGACCAGGAACATGGGCAAAATTTTAGTGGAGCTGGATGTTCATGGCGGTCTATCAGAACTGTTAGAGATTGAATGGAGGGGAAAAAGGATAACTCAACGTTTGGATTACCTTGGTATACCCTTT
The DNA here is from genome assembly GCA_009831015.1 of Picea engelmannii. Taxonomy (NCBI): domain Eukaryota; kingdom Viridiplantae; phylum Streptophyta; class Pinopsida; order Pinales; family Pinaceae; genus Picea; species Picea engelmannii. The sequence continues at coordinate 177,385 of ML799668.1, forward strand.
CGATGCAATCGTTGTCATAGCATTGGACACCTGAAGAAAAATTGGTGAGGTTGGGTGGAAAAAGAAGTCTCTGAAGATTCTGCACTACTCAGAGATTTGGAAGACCATGAAGAGGAAGTGCACTCGGTATGTAGATACCCCTTTCCCGAATCCACATCTCCATCGAAATCAGAGGATTCCTTCTCGGGTAAGCTAAAAAATTACTACCTGACTTTTTTTCATTCTTTATCTCGTATGGAGATCGAAGAGCTCAAAGCTTCACAAACTTTGAAGTCCCTCTGCTCCCCAGAGGTTATACCTACGACTTTGGGATCTAGTCTACCTACTACTGATCCCTCGCCCTCGAACCCCATTCTTACCTCTGATACCTGTATTCCTTTGATTGGGGAAGCTTTGATCGATAGACACTCTGTACACTCCTCACCCGACACTCTTCCTGCCTCCTCCTCCTTAAATACTTTCGAGTCCACACCCCTGTCGACTGAAACTTCTTTGTTACCGAGATTTCACGAATCCAAAGAAGGGGACTCCTCCCTTAACTCTGTCCTGGACTCACTAATTCCACTTTCCTGGGACAGTTACAATCCAATCCCTTTACCTACTTACCTAGGGATTTCCCACGTTGATCCCTCCTCCTCTTCCGAGATTTTAGGTACTACACCTAACCAGCCGGATCACACAAAGAATTACACATGGTCTAGAGGTCTAGGTACTGATTTTTCCCCTGTCAAGACCAAAAGCTCAAGGAAGAAACTACTGACGGAATCATCTCCCTCCATAGTCTTGGATCCTACCACTATCGATAGTGGGGCACTTAGAGCGGTGAAGGCCCCAGCAAGAGCCAAATAATGATCCTCTTGTCACTGAATCTTAGAGGGCCTGGAGGTACCCTAAAAGAAGCCTCTCTTCGTCGTGTTTTGGATTCCACTCATCCCAGTATAATTTTCCTTAAGGAAACCTTGGTTAAAGCTGAGAAAGCATGGTCCTTCCTTCAGGGTTTTCGTCTGTCCTGGACTACTTGTGCAGTGAGCTCAGTTGGTAATTCGGGAAGCCTTCTGGTGGCATGGGACCCCCAATATTTTAACTTGGAGCCTTTCCTTACTTATGGGGGAATTTTGTTGACAGGTTTTATTATCTCTTCAAATCGGAAAATTAATTTCTTAAATGTTTATGGCCCCTACATGGAACGTAAATCTTTCTGGACCAATCTTTCAAACTGTGGTATTCTCTCTCTACAAAGCCTTGTGATAGCCGGCTGATTTGAATTTGACTCTTTCCAGTGGTGAAAGTTGGGGAGGCGTGGCCAGCTCAAGTCAACTTTCAAGTTTTTTTTGGCACGCTCTTCCTCTCTCATAAACTCATTGATGTTCACCCAGACAAACTCGTTCCGACTTGGCGAAATGGACGCACATGCAACAACTTTATAGCGAAACGTCTGGATAGATTTATGGTGGCAGAGGATCTTCTTCTGGATGGTCGATTATTTCACTCTTGGGTTGAATACCCCTTTGTTTCTGACCATGCCCCTAATTTGTTACAACTCGAGAGCTCTACTTTCCCCAAAGCATACCCTTACAAATTCAATCATGTTTGTCTTTCCGATAAAGACTATGACAGTTTGATCACAAACCTGTGGATCGACCAAGTTTATCACCGGGAAGAAGATATCCAACGACGATTTTTATGGAAGCTAAAGGACCTGAAATTGCTCACCAAAAGTTGGTTAAAGAAACAACGGGCTTGGGAATTTAAGCACTTGGAATTATTGGAATTAAAAATTATAGATCTGTTAAGTAATTTTCAACCGGAGAAAGAAACCCTCCTCATCAGATTTGAATCTGAAAGAAACAAAATTCTCAAGGCACAGGAGGATCGGTGGTGCCTCAAAAGCAGAGCTCTTTGGGCCCAAAGCAGTGACAAAAACACTAAGTTTTTCCACCAATTTGCTAATCAAAAGAGAATCAATAAACATCCGTGGGCAAGTAAAGATGACTCAGGACATCTTCATTCAGGGCAGAATGAAATATCAAAGGAGGCTGAATTTTTTTTTAAGAATTTTTTCAATAATGATGAGTTGGTTTCTATTACTGAATAGGTAAAAGTGGTTGTTTTTTTTAACAATTGGCTGAGTGAGGAGGAAGCTAAAGAGCTCTATGTGTCGGTCACCTCTCTGGAACTAAAATCGACCTTATCACAATTCAAAAAGGAAAAAAGTCCAGGCCCGGATGGCTGGACTGTGGAATTTTTCTCTCATTTTTTTGAATTGATAAGTGAGGATCTTCTGGCACTGGTGGAGTTGATTAGAGCTGGTGGACGCATTACTGGAAATCTTAACTCCACATTTCTGGCTTTAATTCCAAAATCCAACAAACCTCGGACTTTTGGAGACTACCAGCCAATTTCTTTATGTAATCTGGTTTACAAATTAATCTCAAAAGTTATAGCCAACCGCATTAAGCCGATTTTATCAAGGAATCTCTCGGCAGAACAGTTTGGCTTTCTGGAGGGGCGTTTGATCCATGATGCAATTAGAACAATTCATGAATGCATTCATAGCATCAAACAGAAACATTTAAAGGCCCTAATACTTAAACTAGACCTTCAAAAGGCCTATGATTGCGTCAACTGGGACTTCCTGAGACTGATCTTAATCCAAGTGGGATTTGGGACTCAGTTGACTAACTGGATTCTAGAATGTGTTAGCTCTATGTCCTTAGATGTCTTAGTAAATGGAGAGGCCACCAATTTTTTCAAGATTGGCAAATGCCTTCACCATGGATGCCCACTCTCTCCCTTACTCTTCATTCTTGTGATGGAAAGCTTGAGCCTGCTACTAAAACCCAGTCAAAGTGAAGGCTCATTAACTGGAATTAAAGTTACCAGATTGACAAAAATTCTCCATTTTTTTTTGCTGATGATGTGCTACCGATGACTAATGCAACTTTGCAGGAATGGCAAGAGATCAAGCACATCATTCATTTGTTTTGTTCAGCCTCGGGCTTAAAAGTAAATCTCGACAAATCTACTATACACTTTTTGGGTCTTGAGGAGGCCGATCTTCCTCCCTTCAAGCAGTTGCTCCCGTATAAGTTCACTGATCTAGAGGGGGGCTTCAAGTACCTGGGGTACTTCTTAAAAGTTGGAGTACAAAGAACTGAATATTGGATGTGGCTCATAACTAAAGTGGAAAAGAGGATCAGTCATTGGAGCTATAGATGGTTGTCCCTGGGAGGTAGACATACTCTCTGCAAAGCTGTACTTGAAAGCCAGCATGTGTACTGGTTATCATTATCCATTCTTTACAGATTAAAGAAGCTACTTTTTAATTTCCTGTGGAAAGGAAATGCAAATGCTCATCATTAGCATCTTGCTAATTGGGAAACTCTCGCTCGTCCAAAACGATTTGGGGGATGGGGATTCCTCAACATCTTTACATTCAACAAAGCATTGACGACTACAACGCTCTGGAGAGCACTTACAAGTGATGGGCTGTGGAAAAAGGTTCTAAAAGAAAAGTATCTCCATTCTATGTCAGTTGTTAAATGGCTCCGCTCCAAATCATTCGCTCAGCCCTCAGCTTCTAAAATCCGGAAGGGCCTACTGAAATCGGGTCATATTATTACCAACTAGCTTAGCTGGAAGCCAAGGTCGGGGTTGTTAGACGAATAAGTTGAGCAAATCGCTCCTTTGATTAGTTTAGTTAACTGTCAATTGTTTGGTTTCTTGTTTTTATCGCTGAGTGAACTGTTAGACGCTTCGTTGTTTACGAAGCATTTCCTTGCATGTAATTCCTTTTATATATCAATTCAAATAATGAGATCCGTGTGGTGTTTTGTGCTATTCTGTTCTGCGGTTTTGTTCAAATCGTTTTCTGTTTTCTCTGTTCTATCAATCCGTTTTTCTGGTGCCGCAGATTTGTTTTTCAGGGGTCCCTTGTAGAGATCGGGAGGGACAAAATTCTAGATTTCGTCTTTCCTTCGATCATGTCTCCACTCCTTCGGACTGCTCTACATCAAAAGTGTATAACAATGCTCGCACATGCATGGAGAACTCAACAACGCGATCCCTTTTCACCTCAGTGGATTGGCAGCTCCGAATTAGAACTCTCGGGGGATCTGGCTTCGGAGTGCGACCGGTTCAGGCGAGCCCTTCATTCCTCAGGCATCATCTTAATAGAAAACGATGATGAATTACAATGGATCGGGGGATGCTTCCGGGGTTATTACCTCAAAAAATGCCTACTTGGCCACGTGCGCCACTCAAAACCTATTGACGGTTTCCGGTTGGCAAAAGAACTTTTGGAAGTGGGACTTACAGTTGAAGATTAAACTTTTTGTATGGTTGGCAGCCAACAATAAGATTCTATCGTGGTCTAACCTCCAACGAAGAGGTTGGGAAGGCCCTAGCAGATGAATCCTGTGCAAAACTGACAGTGAAACTACTGAACATCTCCTCTTGCACTGTACCTTTACCAAAACCGTGTGGAACTTGATTTACACATTAAGAAATTATAATCAGAAGTGGGGTGGAAGCAGTTTGGATGACAGCCTATCCAAGTGGACAACAAACCGGTCAGCACCAACTACATTAGCTCCTTTAGTTTGCTGGTATGTATGGCTGGAAAGAAATGCAGCGATCTTCGATGAGAAATCCCCCTCGGCGCTGTCAGTAATGATAAGATAGCTTGGTTCAGTCCACAAGCCTGTGGAAATAATTAACAAATCCTCACTGCGCTCCTGCTTTATTAATGAAATTTTTGAATTTCCTGTAGCTTGCTTTGATGGTGCAACTAAGGCAAATGGTCGATGCTGTGGGGTTGGAGGCACAATTAAACTTTTGATCTCTTTGGTTCATAAATGGTACCTGAATTGTGGACCCGACACGAATACAAAGGCGGAATTAATGGGTGCTTGGGCTACATTATTCTTAGCAAACCTTCTTATTCTCCCAAAGATTCAAATTATGGGCAATTCTAAGGTAATTATCGAGTGGCTGAATGAAAGAAGTGAGTTACATGTTAGCTCTCTCGAAGGCTGGAAAAAAAGAATCTGAATTGTTATGAACACTTTCGAGAGCATAAAATTCTTCCACATTTATCGAGAATTCAATAAAGAAGCAGATGAGCTATCAAAGAAAGCTTTAAATGAACCAGAGAGTTACATCACGCTTCACTTATGGACAGAAGGAGTGGGGGGACAACATCGGCACATCAATATCTATTAATTCTATATTACTCTCTCACACTTCTGATCACTGTATGAGTGGTTTGCTGTATTATTTCTACTAGCCAAGAATTTTTTATAAGAGAGGACTTTCAGTGTCCTCTTCTAGCCCGAAAAAGATCCAGTCATCATGGATGCACTCGTATCTTTGAGGAATATTAGTAAAGGAGTATGTGTATGTAACAAACAAGATTTTTTTGTCTTTTATTACTGATTTGTTTTATTGCACAAGTTTTACTCAAGATTACTAGAACTTTTTAGGCGAAATGTTATTTTCTCGTCTTATTATCTCAATAGACTCATATATGGGAGTGTAGTTATGTAGTCAGTATGAGATCCTTGTAGGTAGTAGTGTATTACTAACAACTTTTTAGGGGGTCGGTTCTTTTAGTGTTTGTTGGACACTCCAATGGAAGTTTTGATCATCCTATGATCTCAAGAGACTTATCTTTCGCAATGTATTTATGTAGTAGGTATGAGATCCTTGCAGCTAAGAGTGTATTACTAACAGCTACAAGTGTATAAACTTACGAATAAATTCATGAATAAACACACAAACAAATCACAAAAATGAGTTACAAGTCTTAAATTTGGATGCTTGCGTTGCTTCAAAAAAGAGATATAAATATACATAAATTTGTTTAGAGAAACCTAGGATAATTCTTCAAGAAAATTCTTGAAGAATTATCCTAGGCTCTCCCCCTCATTGTCTACTGGGGCATTTGGTTAGCCCACAACAATGCCATTTTTTAGGATCGACCTTATATTCCAGATTATATTGTTGCACAAGGCCTCTCGATCCTCTCTCACTTCCCACAGGAAAAAGATACACCCGTTGTTCGTATTATTTCCGTTGAACATATTAATCGTACCAATCCATGGGCCTTCTTTGATGGTGCTTCACAGAATGATCAACGGTCTTGTGGAGAGGGGGGGGGGGATTGTTCTATACTTATCTGATACACATTACTTCAAAATCAAAATGGGATTAGGGGCAGGATCAAACAACTTTGTTGAACTCGTGTCACTAAAACTCCTCTTACAGTGTATTGGGGAAAGGGGGGTCCGTTCTATCCAACTTTTTGCAGACTCCGAGAATGTTATCAACTGGTCTTGAAAAACATAAATCTATCATAACATTTTTTTATTGCCAATTTTGGAGGAAATTTTCAGATGCTTGGACACATTTGAAGCTTACTCACTCTCGCATGTATATAAGGAACGCAACCAGTTAGCAAACTCTTTGTCAAAAGATGGGCTACAACTCCTTTTTGGCAGTTGGCACATATCTGAATTGTCGGGTGAAGAAGTCTATGAATACTATCATAGGCCCTTCATAGAAGGCAACATACAACAAAACTGGATCTTTTTGTTGAATCTGCTACCAGTATATATCATAACCTGTTTGTTTTATACTTTGGTCTGATGTCACGAACTTACATTTGCACTATCTATGTCTATGTAGGCTATAGATCTTTGAGACTGTGTGAACGGACCCTTTTTTAGATTTGTATGGATAGAAAGTATGATGTATATACTTATGTATGGATCTTTTTTTAAGCTATTGCTCCTATATGTTTGGAGGATTTTCAGTCAGTTGTGGCCATGAATCATCTGACGTTTTTCCAGATGATTGGTGCTATATGGCACCTACATAATGTAATTTTGTCTCTTTGGATGAATAAAATTATGTTTTTTTTTCCCTGGAAAAAAATTATTCAAGAAAAATCTATAAGAGAACTATCTAGAACTTGAATATTTTATTTGGTTGTAGAACGTCTCTAGATATAATGAACATTAAAAAATATGAGACCCCCTCCACAAAGTCTACGGAGGTATACATACCCTACCCCCTCTCTAGATATAATGAACATTAAAAAAATATGAGACCCCCTTCGCCCAATGATTTGAACTTGTGACCTCCTAGGAGGAAACACATGTTCTTAACCATTAAGCCTACTCGGACTATATATTTAAATGATATTTATCTATAAGATCAATATTTTATAATATATTTTATATATTTTTCAAAACTGTTTATTATCAAATTATATACCTTCTTCCATGTTCAATTCTCCTAAATTTTATTATAAATTTTTAAAATGACTAAAATATAATTTATTTAAAACACATTTGTTAAAATAACTAAAATATAATTTAAAACACATTTGTAATGCTCTTTTCATGTTTTTTTATTTGAAATTGGGTTAGGAGAGTTTCATCTCGAAACTTTAACCAACTAATAATATGTAGTCTCAAAATTCCATTGGATCGTTGTTAAAAATTAGTTTTAAATATTATATATTCAAAATTATTTAAGAATTTTTTTAATTTTTTGGTAAAATATTAAAAAAAAAACATTAAAATGCATTTTAACAATTTCATAGGTTAACAACGAATAAGAAAATAAATATCCTCTGTGTACATTTTAGAATAGTTCTTACATCTTTAAAATCTCTCCTCTTTAGCTCTATGGTTTTTATCTTGTAATCAAATATTAATCTTGAGATCAAGCTTACTTTATTTTAATGTAATTAAATAGTGATGTAAATCCGTCCCATTAAAGGATTTGTCCATTTGTCTATAAAGAGATTATATGTATGAGCAAAAGTCACCATAAGAGGAGAGATAAAGTTGTGTTGTGTTTGAAAGATTGGACAAACAAAGACACCTTCCCAGTGTTGTTGGAGAGCCTAGTGCTATTAAAAAAATGTTTCAAAGTAGTTTTTCTCTTAATATTTGGTTTTTCCCACTATATATGTTGTTTCCTATTATTGACAATATTTTTATAATTACACATTATGATAATAAACTTAATGAATTTACAAGTTATTATTTCCTTCTTAATGTTTATGGATTTTTTCAATGAACATATGTATTTTTAATAGTCAAAAGGCAATGTCTTTACTTGATCCATGGAATACAACAACATTCTATTTTAGTTATTCCAAATACTTTTCAAATGTTTTATAGAGTTTGAGATTTTTTTAAAAAAAGGGTTGAGAATGGTGTTATTTAACAAATTCACTCTTAAATAAAGAGATTCATTGCCCATTACAACATTGTTCACATACTCCATAAAGACTGATGAACCTATGAGTTTGTTTGTTTCTCCATTGGTATTGATACAAGAGCAAGTTGATGGTAGCATCTTTTCCATAGGAAGGTTGACATAAGTTAAGAGGCGGATGACAATTCCTTCTACTACTTCTGTAGAAGTTTCCAACTCCACATGGGCTCAAAGACTACTCAAGGCAACTTTTGCTTTGGTTTGCAATCCAAAAGATTGATGAACCTATGGGTTTGCTTGTTTCTCCATTGGTATCGACACAAGGGAAAGATTACGGTAGCATCTTTTCCACATGAAGGTTGACGTAAGTCAATAGGTGGATGATAACTCCTTTTGCTACTTCCAAAGAAGCTTGTAGCTCCACATTTTGGCTTGAAGACTGCTTAAGGTGGCTTTTGCTTCACTCTACCAATCCAAAAGTTGTTGTAGGTGACATTGGATGTCACGTCTATCCATGGGGATCTCATTGAGTCTACCCATAGGAAAAGTGTTGATGGCACCCTTGTTTCCATGCATTAAAAGGATTGTGTAAGTGGCAATGGAGATGGCATGGTTTCTTGAGCATTCACAATGCCCAAGGCCCTTTCTAAGGTCCTTTAGTTCAGCATGCAAACAAGATTTGCAACATTGGTGGGCCATTTTTCTAAGTAGGAGGAAGAGGAGACCCAAATTAGTGTTATCTGAGAGTCTCTCTTCCTCTTTGAGTTCAATGGAAAGGAAGTTGCACCCAATTTTGTGGAAGAAATAGACTGCACATAGAACCCATTGGTGCCAAGATTTCCTAGAGCCAAGGTGATCAAAGAGGGTGTCTAGGGTGGTGATATGTAGATAGGGGAAGGTGGGTAGGGATGATCTCGAATTGTTGGATGATTGAAGATAACTAGCTTTCTTCGACATTTGGTGAAGCAAAGAAGGTGTCACCCTTCTTAGGTTTAGTTGAAGAGACCTTCTTTGTTGCATGTAAATGTCAACATGAATGGCTAGAGTGTTATTTATGAAGTGCCCATGTCCCTTCTTGCAAGTGGAGTCAAGGTGACAATGGGTGACTAATGGGGGTGGGAGTAAGAGCTCCCTCTTAATTATTTCCTCGAGGAGACAAGGGTAGGTGGAACCTCTCGCCTTCTTAAATGCCTTCACACCATGAGGTGTCCATCTAAGACACCCCCATAAACAATATTAGAAATTCAAGGTTGTGGTCGTGGACATTATTCCAAAGTGGAATTGACCTCCTCCCTTCCCTTAATCTGTAGGTATCGCTTGTTCAAGAGCCTCGCTTTGTTTTCCAATTTTTATGTTGCCAAGTTGTTGGAATGGAGCACATGGATTAAGGCCACTCTTTCAAATTTCATAAGTAGAGTCTTGGTTCCACTAATAGTTCTTGCAATCAAAGTCAAGGATATGACTCCTTTGTTGTGTAAGGCATTGATAATTAGAGATGAGTCGCCAATTACCCTAACGTTTCATATTGTACTCTTAGAGAGAAGCTTTATCTCTTGGAAAATTGCAAGGCATTCAACCTCATTATTTATTACCATACATAGCCCCCATGCATATTTAATTGTTAGGGCCCACCCCTAGTTCTGCCACCCCTAGATTCCCTTTTGATGCTCCATCAAAGAAAATGGTATTTTGTTTCATTTTTGTTATCCACTTGTCCATTTTTTCTTCACATATCCTTAGCTTCCAACTATCATTTCTAGTGGTCTATTTACTAGTTGTCATAGGACTGTAGGGGAGGAGTTCATGGGGTTTTCAAGCTAGTCCCTTTCTTGAGTGGAAAAGAGATGTGGGTGGTCTTTCCCTCTCGCTTTTATTGCTATTATTTCCCCAAAAGGGTTCAAGTTGAGGTTGCTACCTTTGTGGGGAGGCTCTTTTCCTCTTAGAATATTTAGTGATTTCTTTATAACCACACTTTCTAGTTCATAAACTTGGGAGGGTTGTCTAGGCATGTGATGGTAGAGTCTTTCCTATCAATATACCCAAGTATTCCTTTTCCATGTTACAAATATTTCCCACCATTCTATTGGGAGATGAGAATCAAGTTGTAGATCTTTGGTAGTTATATTCTATGTTTTCTTTGTGAAAGGGCATTAGAGCAAGAGATGGAGGGATGTTTCTTCTATTGAGTTACACAGGGTGTTGTGAGAAGGCCCTAGATTCCTTTCTTTCTCAAGTTCTCAGTTGCAAGGAGTTTGTTGTGAGCAAGCATGCAATAAAATATTTTTGGCCTAAGTCCTTCGAAAATCTTATGACATAACTTGTAGGTGGTGGGTAGTTCTTCTTGGACCAAGAGTGCTTGTTATCCATCTTTCATAGTGTATTCATCTCCCTTCTTCATCAAACCATTTCATCTTCCTTTGGAAAGCTTGTGCAACAGTCCCTTTCAAGATTTTAAGCCATTGGTCGATTATAACACAGAGTTTTGGTGGGGTGGAGAGTGGCTTCCACACCTTCTTATTCCCTTCCTCGTCAATTTTCCATAAGGATATATCTACTAGTGGGTGCAGACTTTATTATTACAACCATGGACAAATAACTACAAATTTTGGGTGCAGAAATATTGGTCAGTTCCCATTATCTTATGGTCTCAAATGCAGATAGTCCTTCAATTGCTTGTTTTTCAAGATAGGGTTTCTTTGACACATTTGATGGAGTGCTTGAGGAGATACCATACCTGAGAACCTTACCCACCATTGAGAGGAGGATCTAAGAGTTTTTTCCTTAAGACAACATGGAGGTCTTTATGTAGATAACATCCTTCCACTAATCTTGTTTCTGAGATACCAATCTCCATGCCAAATTGGCTCCAAGGGATATTTTTGTCATTGTCAAATCCATGATGGCTAGTCCTTCATTTGCAAAGGGCTCTCAAACTATCTCTCAACTAAAGGGGTTGTATTTTTTCTTTTCAAATTTACCTCCTTGCCACAAAAATCCCTTCACGAGGCATCCCAATGTTCAAAAAACTCTTGTAGGGGCCAACAATGAGGAACACGTATATATGGACACTGAAGATAATATGGATTTAATTGAATACTAACTTTATGTGTGTGCTAATCCATTTTCCGTGCCCCCTCCTCCCCCGCAAGAGTGAATTTTTTCTTTGATTTTGTTAATGATGGGGATCTGGTAGGTTGAGATGAGAGGTGAGATGGTGATTGGTATGCCCATATACTTGCTCGATCTCCAATTTACTTCTAGTGTGCATTCCATAAATTATTTTAATTCAGGCCAACATTATGTGTGTGGTTTTCCACCCATATAGTCAACATTTGGATTTTTTGCCTTTTCATTAGATGTGTTGAGGTACTTATCTAGAGTTTCTTTGATCCTTCTTACAATGGCGGGGTAGGCTCTCCCTATGAGTAGTGTGTCACCTTTTGTAAGGTACTAGATCTATTAAAATAGATGAAAACATAAATATTGCAGAGAATAACAACGGAACAACACAATAGATGAAACCACAACACCAAAATAATACCTTTATTGATAGGAAAAGAATGTTCACTTGCCTCTTCGAGGGGGAACCTCCAACATAGCAACGCTCTATTACAATAATTCTCAATACAAAAACTTCTCATGCCCTCGACTCCTATTTATACTAAATCTATCTACCAAAAGAACAATCTAGAGGAAGTAATCTGGATTATGTTCGGAACGAAATGAAAGCATAGATATTACAATGAAATACTCATGAAAAATTCCAGAAATAGAGAAATACAACAATACTTGATTTCTAATAATGAAATAATTGTAAAGAGACTGTAAAAATACAGAGTCCAAGACTCGCTAGAATGGTGGCATATTTATCTCTGAGAAGAGATGTGACGACTACACTCATTTGCAAGAAGATGATTACAATGAGGCTCTGAAGGCCTTTTTATGTTAAACAGGAATGCCAAAACCCTAGACTTCCAAAAACCTAACCCTAGGAGATGAAATGCCAAAAGTCATGTAGGCCCCGTTTGGGTCGTAACTTTTGCATATGATCTCCGTTTTAGGCACGTGATAGCCCATTGGAAAGGTATTTTTGAGAACTATGCATTACACTGTCAAAATCTGACTCCGTATATAGTTTGACTGTGGTGAGCCAAAATAACACTGTTTAGGGCCCCAAAACGGCCCTGGAAGTACAACAAGATGTGATGACATGAAAACATACAAAATAAGCTAGTTGGATTAGATGGGAGGCCACCAGTATCCACCTGGAAGATGTGTAGGGCTCCAAACAACCCCAAAAGTGTAGAACCCACAATTACAAAGAAGTACAGAAGAATGTGTTGAAATAAAAACTGACAAAAGGAGATAGTTGGAATAGGTGGGTGGCCACAAATATCCACCTGGATCAATCCTCCCCCCTTAGGAAGCAATGGTCTCCATTGAGTTGAGTGTCTATGGAAGAGGGGAGAGCATGATCTGAATATGAATCTTGGTGAGCTGCGTGCTTTGTTGGAGAAGTTGTGCTGCTTGGTTTGTGGAAGACTGTCACAAACCAGTTGCTGGCGGGGTTGAATATGCTCCACCAACCTGTTGTCTCTGGGTTTGACGGGGTATTGTGTAGGCACCATTGTAGGTGAAGAAGCAATATCTTCTTTCTCTTTGACAATCTGTTTTTGCTGGATAGAAGGTGTTGAGGCTGGAGTGGTTGTAGAGGTCTTCCGTGCATCCTTTGAACAGACTATGAAAAGGATGAATTTTGTAGTATGAGAGATTACCTTGCAACATTGTTTTGGTGGAGCAACAGTTGGAACTACCTCTGGTATCCGATAGAGCTGAACTCCCAGAGTAATAATGACACTACGAGGTCTAGATTCATAGACATCATGGCATCTCCACATATATGGTTGGCCCAAAACCACATCACAGACATCAAGAGGGGCAACATCACACACTACCTCATCCTTGAAGGAATGGATGCCATAGGACATGCGACACTGTTGGCTGACACAAAGATCTCGACCTTGGTGAAGCCACATGATATTGTATGGTTGCGGGTGTGGTGTTGTCGATAACCCCAACTGTTTGACGGCCTTAGATGAGATGAGGTTCTTCTAGCTACCATTATCAACAATGAAATGCAATGGGGTCCCCTTCACCCACATCTATGAATGGAAGAGGCGCTCCCCCTCTTAAGGATCTACTGATTCTTCTGGTTGAATTGTTGCGGTCGCGACAGTGGCAGTGGGGTCTGCATCGATAATCTATCTATCTTCAATATTTTATGGATCGGATTCTGAATCAGGGTTTGGCTCTGTGTCTTTGAACTTAGACACCAATGACTGTTTCGAATGACATTCATCGGTGTTGTGTCAGGGGATTTTGTGGAAGTCACACCACTTCCCAGTGTCATTCTTTGTCTTCCCTTTACCCTTTTTTTCCTATGTCTTAGACTGGTTGTCTAGGGGATGTTGGTTAGGGCCATCTTTACCGTGCTTTGGTTGTTGCAGATTTGCAGACCTGAATTCCCATTTATTCTAGTGCCTAAATTTCTGCTTGATTTTGACAACATATCAATAGGCAACACCCAATGATGAGATGTTTAGGAAATCCATTTCGGTTTGGATGTACCTATGTATATCCCCATGGTATTTTAGAACCAAATGCTGCTTGAAGTCCTTGATACCCAGCTTGGTGCGAAAGGTATGGAAAGTATTTGTGAACTCCGACACTGTTTGGCTCTTCTCTTGCCACAGTGTGGTCCATCTCACGTACTAGTCTTCGTAGTTATCAACGGGATAGTACTGTTCTTTGACTCCTAGATTCTAGATAGTTATCAACAGGATAGATTCTAGATTCCTCTGTGGAACTTTGCTCCCAGTAAGTTTCCCACCAATGTTTGACATAGGGGAGAGCCTTGAGGAGTGTGAAGGTGATATTTTACCTGTTGAAAATTTTTTGAACAGAGAAATAACCTTATAACATATTTAACCATTTTTATAGGGCATCCACATCTATCTGACCTTCAAATATGGGAATATCAAAATTAACTTGTACCTTTAAGGGAGAGGTTCATCCAAAATGGTTGCTTGATTAAGATGTGCATGTTGCTATCAGCATGCGTTGAAGAATGTGTGCAAAATTCTCTATCATTTCGTCCCTCTGTCGCGAAAGAGCTTGCTCAAAAAACATGTTAATATAATCTTCTGCTCCGTCGTCTTTCTTTTCTCCCGCCATAGAGGGTTTCTTGGGTGTGTGAGAGTGATTGTCCTCAAGAGAGAAAAACTTGAGACCCAACTGGCTATACTCGGACCTTGTCGGGGACATGCGCTGAAAAATGATCAAGAGCAGCCTGCTTTGATACCACTAATCCGGATTATGTTCGAAACGAAATGAAAGCATAAATATTACAATGAAATACTCATGAAAATTGCTAGAAACAAAGAAATGCAACAATAGTTGATTTCTATTAATGAAAGAATTGTAAAGAGACTGTAAAAATACAAAGTGCAAGACTCGCTAGAATGGTGACAGCTTTATCTTTGAGAAGAGATGTGACAGCTACGCTCATTCGCAAGAGGATGATTACAATGTGGCTCTGAAGGCCTTTTTATGTTAAACAGGAATGTCAAAACCCTAGACATCCAAAAACCTAACCCTAGGAGATGAAACACCAAAAGTCATGTGGGCCCCGTTTGGGTAAGTTAGTACATTAACTTCCCAGGGTCGTAACTTTTGCGTATGATCTCCATTTTAGGTGCGTGATAGATTGTTGGAAAGGTATTTTCGAGAACTACACATCATGCCATCAAAATCTGACTACATCTATATTTTGACTGTGGCGAGCCAAAATAACACTATTTAGGGCCCCAAAACAACCCATGAAGTACAACAAGATGTGCTAACATGAAAACATACAAAATAAGCCAGTTGGATTAGATGGGAGGCCACTAGTATTCACCTGGAATTTGTGTAGGGATCCAGACAACCCCGAAAGTGTAGAATCCACAATTACAAAGAAGTACTAAAGAACATGTTGAACTAAAAATTGACAAAATGAGCCAGTTGGAATAGGTGGGTGGCCACCAATATCCACCTGGATAAGGAAGATCTTCTAGAAGCGAAAGCTTCTATTATGTCTTCTTACATTTGACTTATTCTTCCTTATTACTAGGCCTTATTAATTATTACATGGAAAATATATTATTCTACCTACATGAGGGGTTAGGGAGGTTACGTCCCTAACATGCCCTCCCCCTTAAAAACAACCTTGTCCTCAACGATTGAGATAAAGAAATTGTTGCAGAATGGTAGCTGGCTCCTAGGTGGCATCTGTTGGAGTTATATATTTCCACTGTACTAACAATTCCTTGATGGTGTTCTAACAGAGATGACGTTCACACTTGTCCAAGATTGCTTGTGGTTGCAACTAGATGGAGCCTTCTTCATCCAACTTGGGAATACTGGTTTGAGTTTGGCACTTAGTTTCAATCACCTTATTTAAGCATGAGACATGAAAAATAGGATGGAGCTTAGAATGACTGGGCAAATCTAACTGATAGGCCACCTGTCCCACACGTTTGAGAACTGCATAAGAACCATAAAATATGGGCGCCATTTTCTTACAATGGTCGGCCTTGAGTGAAGTCTGCTTATAAGGTTGCAATCGAAGAAATATCTAGTCTCTTGCAACAAATTGACATTCTGAGCGACCTTGATCTGCTTGTTGCTTCATCTGATTTAGAGCCATGACCAAATTATCTTTGAGGGTATGGAGAATGGCCTCTTGAACTGTAAGAGTTTGGTCAACCGCATGGACCTTCGATACACCGGGCATGTATGAGAGAATTGAATGTGGCTTTTGTCCATATATTGCTTCAAAAGGAGTCATGCAAGTAGTTGTATGGTAAGAAGTGTTGTACCACCATTCAAATAGTGGTAACCATTGATCCCACTGATTTTTCCTTTCAAATGCAAAACACCTCAAATATGTTTCCAAACACTTGTTGACAACTTCAGTTTGACCATCACTTTGGGGATGATAGGCAATGTTGAGATGCGATTGGGTGCCCTGTAGCCTGAACAATTCTTGCCAAAAATTGTTGGTGAAAGTGGGATCTCTATCAGAAACAATAGAATGAGGCATGTCGTGAAGCTTGAAGATATGATCCATGAAAATTTGAGCCACCGTGGAGGCAATAAATGGGTGTTGAAGGGCACACAAATGAGCATACTTGGAAAGACGATTAACTACCACCATGATGACTGACTTATTGCCTGATTTAGGTAGGCCAACAATGAAATCCATAGAGATATCCCTCCAAATAGCAGGTGGAATCGGAAGCAGTTGTAGTGTGTCTGAGGCTTTGATTGTTTCTCCCTTGTTGCGTTGAAAAACATCACATTCTGCCACAAAAGTGTGAACGTCCTATTTCATACCATCCTAGAAAAAAGAACATTTGACTCAGTCATAGGTTTTGGTAAACCCTAAGTGCCCAACTGTGGGTGTAGCATGAAGCTCAGAAAGAACTGTGGATTTAAGTTGTGATTGTTTAATTAAATACATAAGGCCTTTGTAGCGAAGCTCATCATTATGCCAAGAGTACCTTAAGGAAACTGGAGAATTGGCTTGTAATTGTTGGATCATACATGAAATTTTGGGATCTTGCAACCATTCTTGGCAAAAAGCTTAGAACCAATCTGGTACAATGAGGGAGAGGGAAAAGGGATCCTTCATCTTCATATTTTCTTGAAAGAGCGTTAGCAACCACATTGTCTTTTTCTTTCTTATAAATGATCTCATAATCATATCCAAATAGCTTAGTCGCCCATTTTTGTTGCTCCAGGGATGAAGGACGTTGCTCTAGAAAATACTTGAGGCTCTGATGATCTGTATTAATTTGGAAGTGATGCCCCAATAGCTAAGGGTGCCAAAGATCCATTGCATGCATAATAGCCAACATTTCATTTTCATAGATTGATTGGACCAAATGTCACTCTGACAGTTGTTTGTTGGTAAATGCCAAAGGTCATCCATATTGCATAAGGATTTCTCCAATTCCTCTCTCGGAAGCATCACATTCCAGGACAAAGGTATTTGTGAAGTCGGGAAGGGATAGGACAAGAGTGGTGCACATAGCCACCTTAAAGGCTTGAAAGACCTAATCAGTTGCTGAAGTCCAAGTGAAATAATTATTTTTAAGGAGAGTAGAGAGAGGCGTTGCAATATTTCCATAATTCTTAACAAACTTGTGATAATAGCTTGTTAAACCCTAAAAACCATGCAAGATTTTGAGAGCCTTGGGGTGAGGCCAATCCTGTATAGCTTCAATCTTCTTAGGATCCAACTTGACACCCACCTTGCCAACAATATGATCCAAGTACTCAACTTCTAAGGCTCCAAAAACACATTTAGATTGTTTGAGGAAAAGTTGGTGTTGAGATAGTAGATGAAGAACTCGATCCACATGAGCAAGATGGGTTGTCCAAGTTTTAGTATAGATGAGAATATCATCAAAGAAAACTAAGACAAAATGATGGAGAAAAGGATGGAAGACATGATTCATGAGGCTTTGGAAAGTCGAGGGAGCATTACACAAGGCAAAGGGAATGACCAAGAACTCATAGTGGCCCTCATGAGTTCAAAATGCAGTCTTAGGAATGTCTGTCTCTTTCATACGTATCTGGTGGTAGCCAAAACGAAGATCAAGTTTAGTAAAGAACTGGGCACCACTTAATTCATCCAAGAGATGATCAATGACAGGAATGGGGAATTTGTATTTGATGGTGATTTTGTTGAGAGTGTGAAAGTCAGGACACATCCTCCAAGATCCTTCTTTCTAAAGTACCATGACCATAGGATAAAAATAGGGGCTAGTACTAGGACAGATAATGCCTGCAACGAACAATTCTTGAACAATTTTCTCAAATTCATTTTTCTGGGCAAAGGGATGAACATTAGGAGGAAGGTTGTTGAAGATGAAGGGAATGGAATGATCATGAACAACACAGGAAGGAGGAAGTCCCCGGGGAGTGGAAAAAACAACTTGATGTTTGGAGAGGATGGATTGGAGGTTAAGAGGCACAGAGGGTGTCTCAGTGGCATGAATGGAATGGACTTGTGCAAAAATTCTAGAATGACCCTTTTTGAGGAGATTTTCCATGCGATGGGAACTAATGATCTCAGGGGAACCTGTTGTGATTCCTTGGAACTTATACTGTTGGGCCTTTTGGTTGAATTGCATAGTTAATTCCTTAAAATCCATGAGAATGGGGCCCAGAGTCCTTAGCCATTCAACACCCAACACAATGTCACAACTTTTGATGATTACAGCTGCATGAGACATCCTCCAGGACACATCCTAAGTGAGTTGGCATGAGAGAGATCCCATGAGTTCGGTGTGGCCATGAGATGGGTGTGTTGTTTCTCTCTGAGATAGAGAAGGAATGTTGTGTTCCCCTGTGTGGGGTGAGGAAGCCCATGAGTTGGGTGTGCCCATGAGATGGGTGTGTGGTTACTCTCTAAGATGAAGATGGAACGTTGTGTGCCCCTGTGTGGGGTGAGGAAGCCCATGAGTTGGGTGTGTCGTTCTCTCTGAGACAAAGATGAAATGATGTACTAGTCTCCTTTGTGCATAGAGTTGGGATAATGTGATACTCCAGATGATTCTCCTGTGAGACACAATGAGAAAGAGATCTGTTGAGTAGGATGTGCCTGTGGCCGAGCACAGGTGAACGTGATCCTAGTGGTTGAGCACTAGTGAATGTGATTCTCCCGTGAGACACAGTGAGATAGAGATGTGGACGTCCCTATGGATGAGCACAAATGGATGTGCCCCTAGTGGCTAAGCACTAGTGGGTGTATGAGATCCCTTGCTATATTTTCCAAGAGTCATACTTACATGTAACCCTATTTGTGATGTAAAGGGTACAGGTCGGCCCCACCATAAAGTGAAAGATAATTAATATGATAATTATTAATTATATTGTGAGTTATTGAGGTTGGCCCTGTTGTGCCAATAGACACTACTTTTGATATGTCCAGTCTAATATAAATAGAGGTAAATTCCCCATTGAGGACACATAACACAAGTGTGAGTTGGGAAATTTCAGTAAGTACAATTTCTAGGGCCGAAGTACGCACCTCTCTTGGGTGCTAGCCTTCTAGGTTTTGTGAGCACCCTTTTGTGTGCTAGGTTTATGGTGTGGGAGGTATTTCTCTTGAAGAATATAGAAAAGGATTGATTGGGTTTTCTTCCCTTGTTGAGAAGGGTTTTTTTGGCACAGGGGCAGACCCAGGGTTCAACACTACAACAACACACCAACAAAACCCTAACTACTGGCCCTTTCAACAACACCTGCGAAGAAGATGAAGTCTCACCCGAGGTAGAGGCAGAGGTGGTTGCAAGACTCAGGTGTCTGCAACCTTAGATCGGACATATATATGTGATTAAATTACTTACAACGCACTTAGCATCAGTCATTCCTCAGTATACATTACTTATTATACTTCGCAGAAATCACAGAGCATCACAGTATTCACTTGGATCTAAGGTATTTTAGCACTTATCAACAATAAAACAAATCGGATCCAGTAGATCGGAACTAAGCATCTTCATACATATCAGATCTAACATTCATTCACATCTTAGAAGCACAAAGCATGAATAGATCTATCCAATCTCATCTAAGCACTTAGCAACACAAAACATCTAAGAATAATCACAAAGCACAACACATAGTATTTACGTGGTTCACCCCCACCCTGGGGCTATGTCCACCAACTCTTCTTATTTATTAGCTTCAGTCAATCAGGTTACAACACAGAACCATCAAAACCCTACTCCGCATAGGACAAGAGATTTGTGCGCACCTCACCAGATCCTCCTTCCCCGAGTAGATCTAGCATAGAGCCTCCTTACAATCCGTGCACTCAACACTTACAACACTTGCACTCAGCTCTTCAAGTTGATCACATAGATCAATTATAGCACTAAGCTCTTGGCTAATCTTCTTCACCACATCTCTCCATTTACTTACATTGCCTAGCTATCTATTTATACATTACAAAAGTGGGCCTGAACGTGGGTAAACCCATGGGCCGACATCCCTTTCCTGTTACATTATCCCAAAAACCCAAAAAGGACCCAAAGTGGGCCTAGCTTCCGCAATCTCCACTTCGCTTGGCGCTTCGTCTTCGACAGGGTGTTGAAGTCCCAAAAATGGTCAAATATGACCAAGTATCTCCCAAAACTTGGTCAAGGGCCAAAAATCCCCAAAAACTCACCTGTGACTCGTCCTGAGTCACTCAGGTCTAACCAATTTTTCTTCGAATGCCTCGAGCTTGGCTTGAGCTTCTTTGACCTACTGCCTTACTACTTCTTCTTGCTCAGTGAACTCATGGATGAGCGTGTTACTATCTGGTCCCTCTAGGCATTGTTCTGATGTATTCACGACCTGCTCTAGCTCCGTTCCTTGGCTCTCAATCTCTATAAATAACTGACATGCCTTATCCTGCAAAGGTTAAAGTTGTTGAGTTACTTCCATGACCTTGCTTTGGATCATATGAATTTTCTATTGTGCGATGCACTTCTCGTGGGATCGCTTCATTTTCTCTACAGGTGATAGGGCCTTCAGTTGCACCTGTAGCTTCTCGGCTTGGTACTTCGCCTCCTGGAGTTGTGACTCTAATTTATGCCATTCTGGGTTCTCGGTTAGGTTCTCATGTATCTGTGCACTTCTGCTACTTAATTGTTTGCATTCTTCAGTGAGTGCTTTAATCCTTTCCATTGTGCTTTGGGCAGTCAATTCTCGCTAGTCGCGCTCTTCTTGCGGGATATTCGGTATGGTTTGAAGCTCTAATTCTACAACTCTTTGTTGAAGTTGTTGAATAACTTCAGCAAGCTTCAACACTTGGCATTCTAAGGGTTCTTCTACCTTCTACTCTAAGCCAGTCACAGAGTAAAATTCTCTGTTGATTTCTTCTTCAATCCCTATCTGCTTCACGAGCAACTATTCTTTCTCTTTTTGGATCTTTGCTCTGTCTTCTTCAAATTTCACTTGGAGAGCATCCTTCTCTTGTTGTGTAGCTCAGTGTTGCTCGATCATTTCCTCCTGTGCTTGCTTTAAGGCCCAGGTGGCCTGCGCTATTTCTTCCTATGCTCTCCGAAGGCGTACTTCGACTGTGGCAGCAATCTTACGGAGTTGAACTGGTTCATCTCCCTCTTCTATTTTTCCTTCTGGTAGGGGTGCAATGGAGACTGCGCGACTAGACTCAAGTGCTTGTTGCACTCCTTGGAGTTCGATTTCAATTCTATTGTACACCATCTCTTGCTTGGCTTCCTGCTTTTCTGTTATCTCTTCTATGGATTCATTCATAGTTGTGAGGAGGAAACTGAAGTCATCTGGGGTGATCGTGGTTGTCATCTTAGTTATGGGTGCTTTCGATTTCTTCCAAGAGGAAGGTTTCAGAGGCGAACCCTTCCTTTCCTTCGACGGGTCCTCTTCATCTCCTGGCCTCTACCCAAATTCTTCTAAGTCTTCACCATTACCTGCTTGCTCTGGTGTAATGGATGCGGTCCTTACAGATCTATTGTCTAGATCATGGATCTCTTCGGGATTCTTCTTCTTGCTAGGTCCAGGTGTATGTTGCGCAACTTCTGGGCTATCAATATAAAACAGGTCTGCGGGGTTCGCTAGGATGAGAAGGTCTGTCGACCAATCCTTGGTGATTTCTTCGATGTCTTCCTCAGTCAACTTGTAATAAGAATGTAACTTTTTCTTAAGCTCATCACCGCGCTTTTTTATATAGATGAAGTGGTAGTCCACACTGAACTTCATTAAGGGCCGAAACCTATGGAGGGTGTTCAAGGTCATCTGAGGCTCGGACTGGATGGTGAGCTTCAACTAGTTGTAGTAGGCGTGGAATATGGCATTGGATTTCCACTGCTTGCTCATATCATTCGAGTACCACAGGGTACTGAACTTCGAAACCAAAGGTTTGAAGGGTTCTATGTCCAGGAAGGTCACACCTTCCAGCATTTCCCATGCGATGAATGCAATCAAGATGAGAAGCCAGTTGAAGTGGAAGTTGTATCCCTGGTCTTGTGCTTCCCTGCAGTCCAGTTCCAGTTGGTTTACTAAGTACTTCACCCAATTAATTAGAAGACCTTATGCACACTTCCCTGTGAGGTCTACTACGAAGCCAGTTACTTGAGTGGGCTGGTTCTTGCGAACTAGCTTGTCTGCGATCAATTGACATGCAAGGTGCACTGCGCCACTCTGAATAGAGGCTACCTTGTAACCTCACGTGCCCTTCTCGACATTGCCATAAGTTTCTTTGATCTTCGATGATAATGCTTTGTCTGAGGTCTTTTTAGGGTAAAAATCTCGTGGGTCATGGCCTTGCATGCTAAGCCTTGTGATCCAATGGATCAAGGTCAGATCCACAGTGATGTGGTGATTCAACCATAGGTATCCTTCATGGTAGCAGGACAACAGTAACTTTACACATGCATTCACTTCCTGGTGTCTGTCGAAGTGAGAAATATTCATCACATTCAACAATATAGACTGCGTGAGGTTCTGGGTCCAAGACTGCGGGATGATCTTCGAGTTATTTCCTTTTGTCTTTGTGAGATACTTGTGTGGGGAAAGCATGCCATAGGCCTTCCTATTGCCAAGGTTGAAATCACTAAATTTCAAGGCTGCAAGCTTATCTTGGTCAGCTCGAACTATGTGTATCCCTTTCAGGAGGTACGTCGTGACTAAAACATAGTCAAAATCTCTGGGTACGTTGTCACAGTTAATCTCGCCGCTTAGTCAACCTAGCATTCTCCAAATTGTCTCTATCTTTAGTACGCTTCTCATCAACCTGTCGGGACGGTCCTGCGTGAGCAATGGATGAAGAAGCTACTACTCCTCTTGTTGATGAGGCCTGAACACCTGTAGATACTCCTCTTTCTGACATAACTCTCTTAGTCATTAAATCAAGCAAAACTTCGGTTACGGATTCTTCAACGGCGGTGAGCTCATCAGACATATGTGCTCTGGAAAAATAATCAGGGTCACGATGATCTTAGGCACTGCACGGGAATGAATAACAAGGGTGTGATGATCACTGTAGACACTTTCTAATATGCAAGCTTCAATTTCTCAGTTGGAAAAAGTGTTTTTCGGGCATGGCGAGATGAGATAAATAGGCAATCTCAACAACAGTCTGCTTGTAACAGGTATGGGGCCTCCATTAACTCGGTTCTATCCGTTCTGGCGCTATCCAACGGTCTAGGGGTAACCCATAAATTCTTTCTGACCCGTTTGGAGCAGCAGTCAAATGGATATGTTGGCCTCTAATGACTATATCATGTTGCCACGGTGAAGTGACCCATGTCGTTGTTCTGATATCTCGGCGAAGCTCGAATTTTGCAAAGTTTCTTTCTACGATGTTCCATCTGGAATCTCCTGTAACTTTTCAATCTTCACCTTCTTCTTACTTAACTTTCTATCTTTCTTCTCGGTGAGCTTTGTCTCAGTAGTTCTTTTCCCGTTCTGATTCCTATTTTCCTTGGATATAGTCACTTTGCGTTGTTGAGGTTCTTTCTTAGGGTTCAGGTATAACATCTCTTCTTTATCTGAGATAGAAACTTCAGTCTTCTGTGAGTCCTCTGGTGTTCTAATAACTTTGACATCTGGGTTCCTAGTGTGATATAGCTTCGATTTGTTCTCCTATTCTTCAATCAACTGCGTGATCCTTCTGGTCATGAAGTCTTTTTAACTCTTGTCTCTGATGTTCTAAAAAATTTTCTTCTTCCTTTTTTCTGGCTTGATCTCTTTCAATCAAAGGATTTCCAAGTAACATAGTAAACAGGGCGTTGTCCTCAATAAATTTAATAATATCAAAATCTTCCTCTGTCGAAGTCCCATTAACATTCATAGATATCTGAGTGAGGCTTCCACATAGGTTCACCAGTTTTCCTTTGAATAGTCCTATTTCGCTTAGTGAAGGGATCATATCAGGTCTTCCTATAGCTTCCCAGGTTCTTTCTGTCATAATATTCACCTGTGTTTCCTCATCCAGAACACAGTCACTGTCGAAGTCTCCTATTCTGACCTCGATGCATTCTTTTTCCTTAAATATCTCTGATAACCTAACATGTCGATGGTCATTCAAGGTGTCTTTCATCTGTAGTAACAACTTCTATGATTCTTTCTGAGGTTCTGCTATTTCTAGGTTTGCCTTAGGGTTTCCTTCATTCAGATTCATTCTTTCAAGCTTAGCAATCATTCTAGGGAAATCTAATACTTCATTGTCCAAATATTTGCAACAGAGACAACTCGATCTTCCACCAGGGCATTCCTTAGCTAGATGTCCTGGTTTTCTGCAACTGTAACATAGGGTTAATCCTCTTTTTCTTTTAAATGATCCCCAACCTCTTATGTATTGCACACCAGGATCATGGTAGCTAGCCTGCAAAAAATTCTTTCTAGGATCGTGCATCCATTTTTTAGTCCAAATATTCTTTCTATGCATAGGCATAACATATCTATCATTATTCTTATCATATCTATTCATATCAAATTTTCTTTCAGCTAACAGTACCCTATTTTTCTAGCTAGGACAAAATCTATCAATCATACCTAGATCCATCCTTTAGAAACAAAAAATTCACTTATCTTACTTCTATAGAGCACAAAGCTTTCAGATCTAAATTTTTTAACTATTATTACCTATATCAGAGCATAGAGCTTATAGATCTTACCTCTTTTCTACAGAAACTTCTACTTTTACCTTTCTTAGAGCACAAAGTGTTCCGATCTTGCTTCTTTTCTTTGGATCTGGCCCTATTTCTTTTAGATCGTACTTCTTCCTTTCAACACAGAATTTATAGACCACTAGAATACTATGCACTAGGGCACAGATCTACGCACAGAGCTTTCATGGTTTCTAGAGAGAATCTTTTCACAAATCTTTTCTTTCTCAGTTCCCAGCAATCGCAGTTTCAGGTCTCGGCAACAGAACCATTTGTTGGCACAGGGGAAGACCCAGGGTTCAACGCTACAACAACGCACCAACAAAACCCTAACTATTGGCCCTTTCGGCAACACCTGCGAAGCAGATGAAGTCTCACCCGAGGTAGAGGCATGGGTGGTTGCAAGACTCAGGTGTCTGCAACCTTAGTTGGGACACAGATATGTGATTATATTACTTACAACGCACTTAGCATCAATCATTCCTCAGTATACATTACTTATTATACTTCGTAGAAAGCACAGAGCATCACATTATTCACTTGGATCTAAGGTATTTCAACACTTATCAACAGTCAAACAGATCAGATCTAGTAGATCGACACTAAGCATCTGCATACATATCAGATCTAACATTCATTCACATCTTAGAAGCACAAAGCATGAATAGATCTATCTAATCTCATCTAAGCACTTAACAACACAAAACATCTAAGAATAAACACAAAGCACAACACACAGTATTTACGTGGTGCACCCACACCCTGGGGCTACGTCCACCAACTCTTCTTCTTTATTAGCTTTAGTTAATCAGGTTACAACACAAAACGATCAAAACCCTACTCTGCATAGGACAGGAGATCTATGCACACCTCGCCAGATCCTCCTTCCCCGAGTAGATCTAACACATAGCCTTCTTACAATCTGCGCACTCAGCATTTACAACACTTGTACTCAGCTCTGCAAGTCGATCACATAGATCAATTCTAGCACTAAGCTCTTGTCTAATATTCTTCACCACATCTCTCCATTTACTTACATCACCTAGCTATTTATTTATACATTACAAATGTGGGCCTGAACGTTGGTAAACCCACGGGCCGACATCCCTTTCCCATTACATTATCCCAAAAACCCAAAAAGGACCCAAAGTGGGCCTAGCTTCCGCAATATCCGCTTCGCTTGGTGCTTCATCTTCGACAGGGTGTCGAAGTCCCAAAAATGGTCAAATATGACCAAGTATCTCCCAAAACTTGGTCAAGGGCCAACAGGTTTACCAAGATACTTCTTATGTACTTGTGCATGGTGTTTCTTCTTGTGATCTTGGTTACTGCAACAAATTGTTTATGATGTAACTACAATTGTCTATGGTTCAAGTAAAATGCTAAAATTGGAATGAACTTCATGCGTGAGCCTAGCTTAATGAAAAATCAACATGGTTTTAGAGCATAGGTCTTGAAGAACCCAATGCACAAGCATTCAAATCTAGGGTTTGCTGCAATTCCATATGACCCTCCTTTTCTGAGGCGTTCTAGAACCTTAAAATTGGACGTTGAGGCTAAAAATTGTATAGGAGTGTATGGCTTCCTTCAGTGGACCTCCAAAAAGTCTCAGATTGCACTTCTGGGCATTTTGGATTTTTGGCCCTAGGGTTTCTAGGGCTTTACAATTTTTCTGCAGATTTTTTGTTTTAAGGTTTTTGTAGCTCATTGAAGGAGATTTTCATCTCACCAATATTCCTGTGACTCTCTGAAGGCTTATTGTTGGTAGTCATAAGCCCAACAAAACCTAAGGTTGCTAGCCTAGCCTAGCCATTAGGTTTTCTAGCCCAGTTGGCAAGGGTTTGTGAAGAATCTGAAAATATGGTGACACCATGGCTACCTTCTTCATGAAGATGTCAGAGGACAGAGATCAACCATGTGCCATTGAATAAATCATATCAGCACCCTCAAGTATTCAATTGTATATATTATTTGTATCATTTTCATGGGTGTAATTGCAGGAGGAAGGAACCTTTGCTGAAGTCATGGATCCAGGGGGATCTCAGTGCATTCAGAGAAACAACACACTGGAAGTGAAGACTCCAGGTTTGATTGTTTTAATTATCATGCCTCTAAAATTTTGCTACATTATAAGAAGGTGTTGTAGCTGTGACAACAATCCTTAAATTGTTTTGATTCTTGAGATGTACTCATTATTCTCCTTTAGGAGCTATCCTTGTTTTGTTTATTTCTTGTTCCAGGCAAGTTAACAACAAAGGAAGATGGTTATCCTTCAGACTCCAGAGGGAGTCACTTGAATCAGAGGGAGTGAAAAATATTTGAGGAGGAAGAACAGAACCATCATTGAGGCAACCAATGCAATAATGCATGATTAGAGTCTTCCTATGATTATGTGGGGAGAAGCATGCATGACAAAAATATATGTTTCGAACAAGAGTCCTCACTAGATTTTGAAGAACATAACTCCCGAAGAAGCCTTCACCGGAGTCAACCCCGATATTGAACACTTCGGGATATTTGGGTGCCCAGTGTATTTTCATGTACCCAAAGAGAAGAGATCCAAACTAGACCCTTCAGGGAGAAAGGGTACATTTGTGGGATACAGTGAATCCTCGAAGGCATATCGGATCTACATTCCTGGTCAGAGACAGATTGAGATAAGTAGAGATGTTACTTTTGAGGAAGAGATAGCCTTCCAAAGATCCAAAGAATCTCAGATGGAAATTGTCAGTGAGACAATGCCTTCACCCCTTTCAATAGTTCAGAGGGAGACTAACATTATTCCAGTTGATCCAGTTGTTCCAATTGATCAAATTGTTCCAACTGATCCAGTTGCTCCAATTGACATGCCCAAAGATATTGCAGTAGGACATAAAAGGCTTGCTTGGGCCCAAAAAACTCTACAGGAAGCAGAGAGACATAAAACCCCTCAATGGACATCCAGAGAGAGAAAAAGACCAAAGAGATTCTAAAGCAACATTTCAGCCATGAGCCACTTCATTGAATATGAGCCTTCTTGTCATAGAGAAGCTTCAGGTGAACAGGTATGACAAGATTCCATGACAAAAGAATATCAGTCTATATTGAAAAATGATGTGTGGGATATTGTTCTGAGACTAGAAGGAAAGTATGTAGTGACTTCCAAATAGATTTATAAAATCAAGCATGCAGTTGATGGAAGCATCGAGAAATACAAAGCGATATTTGTAGCTAGAGGGTTCTCGCAAGTAGAGGGAGTTGACTATGATGAGACATTTTCTCTAGTATCCCGATACACTTCCATCTGTTTCATTATTGCACTAGTTGCATCCATGGGTTGAAAACTACATCAGATGGATGTAAAGACAACCTTTCTCAATGGTGAAATTGAGGAAGAAGTTTATATCGAGCAGCCAGAAGGATTTTTTATACACAACGAAAAATCTCATGTGTGCAGGTTGAAGAAAGCCCTGTATGGACTAAAGCAAGCACCTCGTGCTTGGTATGAGAAAATGGATGGATTCTTGATGATTTTGGGCTTCAGTAAGAGTGTTGTTGATCCAAACTTGTATTATCACATTGATGGCAGCAAACTCTTAATATTGGTCCTATATGTGGATGACCTTTTCCTCACCGGTTTAGAGAGACTCATTGCTAAATGAAAACAAGCATTGACTGCTAAATTTGAGATCAAGGATTTAGGCTTGATGCATTACTTCTTGGGACTAGAAGTATGGTAGAGGACAGATGAGATTTTCCTGAGACAAGGAAAATATACTGTGGAGATATTGAAAAAGTTCGGTATGACAGAATGCAAATCCATGCCTACGCCAATGGTGATGGATTTGAAGAATATGAGTGATGTTGATTCAGGAGATATTTATCTACACTTGTATAGACAACTAATTGGATCACTTATGTATCTGGTTAACACCAGACCCGATATATGTTATGCAGTGAATGTGCTTAGCCAGTTCATGATTCAACTGAGACAGACACACTGGATAACAGTGAAACATGTATTGAAATACCTACGAGGCACAATTGGATATGACTTGAGATATGCCTCCAATGTAGACTTGAGCTTGCAGGGATATGCCGAAGCAGATTGGGCAGGGAGCGCAATGGACCGGAAGAGCACCTCTGGTTGTTGCTTTACTTTAGGGCCTACCATGGTTTCCTGGTGCAGTAGGAAACAAAGCTCTGTGGCATTGAGTACCACAGAGGTAGAGTACATAACATTGAGTGTGGCAGTCTGCGAAGCAATGTGGCTTCACAAACTTCTGACAGATTTATTCGATCATGAGATGGATCCTACTACTATTCATTATGATAACTAGAGTTGTGTGAATCTCTCTGAGAACCCTGTGTTTCATGATAGATCGAAACACATTGAGATAAAATATCACTATATCAGAGACATGGTGTAGAGGAAAACAATACACGTGCAGTACCTTCCTACCCATGAGAAAATTGTAGACATCTTCACCAAACTTCTTTCCAAGACAAAGTTTGAGTACTTCCGTGAGAGACTTGTCCTGGTGGATAATGCCTCCCTAGATGAGAGGGAGTGTTGATGATTACAGTTGCATGAGACATCCTCTAGGACACAGACTAAGCGAGTTGGCCTAAGAGAGAGCCCATGAGTTGGGTGTGCCCATGAGATGGGTGTGTTGTTCCTCTCTGAGACGGAGAAGGAATGTTGTGTGCCCTTGTGTGGGGTGAGGAGGCCCATGAGTTGGGTGTGCCCATGAGATGTGTGTGTGGTTCCTATCTAAGATGGAGATTGAACGTTGTGTTCCCTTGTGTGGGGTGAGGAAGCCCATGATTTGGGTGTGTCATTCTCTCTGAGATGGAGATGAAATGATGTACTAGTCTCCTCTGTGAAGAGAGTTGAGATGATGTGATACTCCAGATGATTCTCATGTGAGACGCAGTGAGAAAGAGTTATGCTGAGTAGGATGTGCCTGTGGCTGAGCACAGGTGAACATGATCTTAGTGGTTGAGCACTAGTGAGTGTGATTCTCCCGTGAGACGTAGTGAGATAGAGATGTGGATGTCCCTATGGCTGAGCATAAATAGATGTGCCCCTAGTGGCTGAGCACAGATGGATGTGCCCCTAGTGGCTGAGCACATATGGATGTGCCCCTAGTGGCTGAGCACTAGTGGGTGTATGAGATCCCTTGCTATATTGTCCAAGAGTCAGACTTACCTGTAACCCTATTTGTGATGTAAAGGGTATAGGTCGGCCCCACCATAAAGTGAAAGATAATTAATATGATAATTATTAATTATATTGTGAGTTATTGAGGTTGACCCTATTGTACCAATAGAAACTACTTTTGATATGTCTAGTCTAATATAAATAAAGGTAAATTCCCCATTGAGAAAACATAACACAAGTGTGAGTTTGGAAATTTCAGCAAGTACAAGTTCTAGGGCTGAAGTGTGCACCTCTCTTGGGCGCTAGCCTTCTAAGTTTTGTGAGCACCCTTTTGTGTTCTAGGTTTATGGTGTGGGAGGTCTTTCTCTTGAAGAACATAGCAAAGGATTGGTTGCGTTTTCTTCCCTTGTTGAGAAGGATTTCCCAGGATACTTCTTATGTACTTTTGCATGGTTTTTCTTCTTGTGATCTTGGTTACTACAACAAATTGATTATGGTGTAACTGCAATTGTCTATGGTTCAAGTAAAATTTTAAAATTGGAATGAACTTCATGATTGAGCCCATATTAATGAAAAATCAACAACAACCACCCTTGTCGATAGAAAACATATGAGATTTCATGTGGTATTGACCAATTTGGAGACACACATTTTCACAACACTCCCCACATGTCATGGACCCGCCATTGGAAATCATGATTTGAAAGTTGTTGACAACTCGGATATAGCAATTAGTTTCTTGGGAAATGTGACAATGAATAAAAATATGGGTGCTTCCACTATCAAAGAGGATGATGACCTTCCGATTCTTAATGTAACCAATTAGCTTGAGGGTTTGGGGAAAGAAAATCCAGTGAGAGCATTAAGGGAAAATGACTAGTTCAACTTCGGGAGGGTCAGAAGGTGGATTAAGGTTAGTGGGTTCCGGTGACTTAGCCACAAGGGGAACCTCGACATATTATTCAGAAACATCCTTAGAGATGGACATAAAAAGCTTGTGTTCCTTACACTTGTTCCTAGGAAAATAGTTATCATAAAAATTATAACAAAGGCCTTTGACTTGGTGTTCATACATTTCTTCCCAGGCCAATTTCTGGATCTTTAGTGGAGTAGAAGGAGGAGTGGGAGTGATTGGTTTAGGGAAAGGAATAAAGGAAGGTTTTATGGTTTGATAAGAGACAACCTGTTGTGCTTCCTTAACTATTTTAGTAGCTTCCACCCAACTCTGAGGGTGAGCCATGAGGACGTGGGCACAAATTTCATCCTTGAGGCTGTTGATAAAGCATTCTCAGAAAAAAGCATCAGACATGCCTTCTATGCAGAAAGCGAATCACTCAAAAGAAGTTATAAAGTATTCCATTGTGCCAGATTGTTTAAACTTTGTCAAATAGCCTAAATGGTGGGTGTCAGCATCAAAGCATTCATAAAGCTCTGCAACAAATTGTGTCCAAGCCACATACCCTTGGCATGCATTTTTTCTCGATTACCACCATGCCAATGTTCCATATCTAGATGGAGAACACCATACCCGAGTTTGGCAACCTCATCAATAATGTCATGCAAAGAGAAATAGTGTTTCATTTGAGTGACCCAACCTGTGGGATCCGAGCCATCAAATTTGTTCACCTCCACACGAGGGGGATACAGGTCCCGCTGAAAGTGGTGGGAAGGAAAAGAGGTGATCTGGGAGGATTCATGACCTTCATGATTATAAGGTGTGAAAGAAGAGAAAGGATCTGGGGTGGGATTAAACAAGGCGATCAAATTGTTCACTATGTCCCGACATTGCTAACACATGGTGATCAATTGAGTGATGGATGTGGGAAGTGATTCGAGCGGAGGAAGTCGGGAGTTGAGGTTACCAATATTGGAAGTTATGGAAGAAATATCAATCCAGGTTTTCTCATGAGCTTTGTCAAAGGCGGTGAAATGAGTGTGGGCCATGGGGATGGGACACGAGGGAAAGTGGGACCACATAGAAAGGGGTTATTGGTGAATGGTACCACTACGATCAGTGCAAAGAGAGGAAGTCAATGGGATAGATCCAAAATAGGGGTGTCGGGAAGGGGTCGAGTCCATGGAAAAAAAATGTTGAAAAATGATAGGTATGATTGTGATCAGGGTGAAGAGAGGAATCCAATGGGATAGGTATCAAATAATGGTGCAGGAAGGATCCAAATTTTTTTTTACTCCTGCGGAGTGATACTCTAATATGAATAATACTGCAGTGATGAAATGACCAAATGCTTGACAAGAATAAATGTGTTGGAATTTTGCAACCAGAATGCAGGAGGTATAGTTGAATAGAAATAGATCTTGTTTGTTCTATTTATGTTTCCATCCCAAGGGCTAGGGTATTCAGGGTTTCTACAGACAAGGGTTTTCCTTGTGCTATATCTCTCTGATATACGTGCGGGGTCCAACAATAGTACTTGAACCAACATATCAGGGCACCAACTATGGAGGCTAGACCGTGCCCGTAGCCGTACTACCCAACTAACTAGGTACTAGAGAGTATATTCCTAAGTGTTGTTCTCGATGGAACTATAGCAGTCAGGTGGTCAATTGGTTTACCTACAAAGGGTTTAAAAATATCTAGGCCAGTCTGTTGGACAACTAAGAGGGGGGGTGAATCAGTTGTTACCGTGCTTAAACAATCATGCTTATTTTAAACTCTTTACAAAGCACTCAATGACAATCACAATAATGCAGAGAAATAAACAATATCACATTCAACATCAGTCACACATATGAGATACACATAGACAGATATTTCCTGAGGAAACCCATAAAGGGTAAAAACCTCTTCTTCTTTATATGATAAGTAATCTTTACAATCTTTACATTATCATACATATGAGCACCAACTCATAATGAGGCTACCACCTCTGTGTTGCAAGATGCTACTTGCTGAGAGCACCAACTCTCTGGTTTCTCTAGCACCAACTAGAAGGAAGCACCAACTCCCTAGTTTCTCTATGTAACACCCTGTTTCCCCCAGCTTGTAAATATAACTGGACTGGCCAAGAACTATGGCGAACTCATAAATGTGAATATGTGATGTAAACAGACCTTGAGGAAAAGGTCAATGAATGTGAATAACATTTTGAATTTATTGCAGGACTGCTGAGAGGGGATGTGCAGAAAAAGAGACCACGATGGCAGTGGAAGGCACCTGAAAAGGTGGCGTTAACTTCCACTGAGAATTAATACCATATTTGGACTCCACTGGGCCGGAGAACCAAAAGTGGCTCGCTGGCCCCGAATTAAATGTCTCGCAGGCTGGTAGGTAGATGGTTTAATGAGGGATGGGAGGTGAACCTCCCATCCGTAGAGCCATCAGACCTGATCAGCATGAGGGTAACAGCGCCACACACAACCTCGCAAGAGGATAAGGCGTGGGGTAGAAGCGATTGGGGGGTAGACGCGAGGGGAGAACTCTAGAAATATGCAGAGTGAGTGATAATAGAGAGGAAGGATTGCAACCTTCACTCCTGGTCACTGGCAGACAGAGACACGGTCTCACAACATCGTGGTCTCAGCTCGGGGGTGGCTAGTGGTAAATCCGTTGGGATTCGCTAAGCCTACGGTTGGGTGGAAACGAGCACCCCTCTCGGCAGTTGCTTAACCCTAGTGTTATTTATGATAAGTGTTTTGCCTCTGGCACCTTGAAATACATGTATTTTGATAATTATGCTCATAAGTTGCGGAACTGTGAATGCTTTCATTTTAAGAATGTCTGAGTAGTATTTTGATCAGTACTAGTAATTGTATATGCTTATAACAGAAAAAAACCATGCATGGCTTATGTTGATAAATGAATTTAATTATGCATAAGTTGAACCAAGTCACACTTCCAGCCCGTTCTCGGGAAGTTGTCTACCCTTATCCGTCTCCAGGGATGCCCCGGAATAGATCTCTTCACAGAGATTCCCTCGAAAAGGTTTACCAAGAACCTGGAAAAATGACTTGACTGTGCAAGTCTTAACAACCCTGTATGAGGAGGAATGACCCTCTTAAAATCTCGAAGTAGCAGCGTAAGGATAAGTATCGATCGACGGATGAAATTCCGTCGGAAGACCCATGGTCATTCACGACCGTTAGATTGACGAAAGAAACAAGGACGTTACATACCTTGCCCCTTTTTCCTCTATCCTCGTGAATAGCGAGGAAATCGGGATCGTAGACCCCCCATGGTCCATGAGAACATATTGACCATTGATTTTTCCACATCCATGAAGTAGTGGAAGAGTGCACAAGGTAGGAAAGATCTGAGCCGTTAGATCTTAGCTAGAAAAACCCAACAGTCGTTGGATCTGTTAAGAGATGCATGAGGGTTAAGCCCTCGTGAACAGGAGGTTGAAAGTCTCGACGAGAGGCATGGCCATCGGGATATCAAAATTCGTGAAATCGGGAGTCACGATGACATGAGGTCGGGAATTTTCATAGTGAAAACCCCAGAATGAATATGAGTCGTTCATCATAGGAGGACGTGTGGTCAAAATCGGAGCATTCAAGAAAAGTCCCGAAAGGAAAGTCATCCATCGGGAAATCAGGAATCCCGTGGAAAAGAAGTCCATACACTTCGAAATTGCGAAGTCTAGAATCTCGACAAAGTGAAAAGTGTCCATTATAGGGCCAACTGTCATTATACTGGCATATCGGGATTCAGCGGATCGCGAATCCTGAGGACAAGTGCATTTCGGCATTGGAAAGTCCGAAAACCCGACAGGAGACAAGGCTACGGTCTTGTGAGATAGTGGTCACGTGGGCCAGGAGTTTAGCCAGGAGGGATAACACGTAAGGGACCATATCAGTGAATTGGCTCATCGGGAATCGCGGAATCGGGATTCCTGTTGACAAGAGTTCGGGATTTCCCATGGTGGAAACCCCGTAGTAGATCTGAGTCGTCCGATTGATGGAGGCTACGTGTCGAGAGATTAACCGCATCGGGAAACCAGGGATCAAGGATTCGGGAGTCCCGGGATCGAGAGTTCAAATTCTCATGATGATAAACCCCGATGAACGAACGAGATTCTTTTGGAGGATCTTAGGGTCTGTAATGACCGTTAGATGTGGAGATGAGACATCAACTTAAGCCAGGTGGTGAATATGCTTTAGGATAAGAGGAAAGCAGATCTGGATGGCCAGAGTCCACCCGTCCAGATCTACGGCTGAGGTTCCATTCCGGAGCCCCCTTACTATTTTGCCTTTAGCGGTAGGGGGGGTTTCCGGAATTGGACGCACAACTCTCGAACGATCGAGATTAACCCGTCATGATCAATGGAGCTCAAGTGGATTCCGAAACCCCCTTTCCATTCTGCCTTTAATGGGGGGGAGGGTCCGGAATAGTGTGGCGTGTGAAGTAGGGCCCCCCTCCTGACATGTCGACTACTGTGTCGAGTTTCCATTTCTGCCACCTGCATTACACCTAACCACGCGACGGGGCCTGTTCTCATTAGCGGTTCTCTACCCCTGTTGAGATTTGTTCCTATTGGCCAATTGTTGATCCTGTAGGGATTCGACCCCATTGGCCAGTCTCTAGCCCTATCAGGTTTTGGTGGTTGTAGATTTGAATGAATAGACATTACTGTAGCGCCGAGGCGCGAAATACAAATAGAAACTACATTCAAATTGAACCGTGATCATGACCTGTGATCACATGAGAACGGAGAAGGAGAGAGAAAGAGCCAGTTTACGTTGGGCCTCCATGGATATTTAGGGGTTCTGGTCTGGCAGAAGACCAGAAAAATCCAATTTAGTTAGTGGGTATGTGACAAAGTGGTATCAGAGCATGGTTACAACACTTGGCCTGCTTGGGCTCAGGCACGACCCATGTAAGGAGACATTGTCATCTGTGTATTCTCCTTAAGAAGAAGGATTGAAGAATGAAACTGTAATCTGGGACATGAACTTCGTTGTCCTGTTTTAGTGTAAGACTGTTGATAGATAAGGATTAAGACCCCAAATGAAAAAAAAAACTCCTGTTATACGGGTATACATGTGAAAATATAAATGATGCACAGATTATAAAAAAATAAAATAAAAATATCTAACTCTTGAAAAACAATCAACGTTTGTCTTTTCACCTAAGCGGACGATCAGTTGCGAGAATTTACATACGCAGAGAATGGTGACTCACCAAGAGATGGGAGAAGGCTTCCACAATAGAGATGAAGAGTCTGACGAAAGAAGAGTGATAGGAACCCCTCCAGACCTAGTCGAGACTGTGAGGAGTCTCATGGTGGAGTTGCAAAGTTGCAAGGCCAACAATGAAAGGATGATGAAAGAACAAGAAAAGCAAATTGAAATTAATGCAGTATTACTGCAGAGCTTATCTGACCTACAACGACAAATGCAGCATGAACCCGAAGTGCAGAAACATGGTCATAATAGTGGCCATACTGAGAGAAGCACTTCAAGAAAGGTCCACCCCAGAGGTAAAGGACCAGTTCCAGATGATTCCACTGAGAAGGAAGTTGGTGATTCAGAAGGCTCTTCCAGCAGCAAGACCAGTTCCTATTCTTAAAGAAAACAGAAGAAGCAAAAGACTTCCAAAGGTCATAAATTTGAAGAATTCAGAAAGGCCAAACCTCCCTCCTTCGACGGTGAGATAAAGAAGGGAGAGGAAGTCGAGGCTTGGCTACTTGGACTGAAGAAATATTTCAGAGTCCATGACTTTTTAGAGAATTTGAAGGCCCGAGTGGCCACTTTCAATCTGAACGGGAAGGCTTCCATCTGGTGGGAAGACCTTAAGAGTATGAAAGGGGTCCGCGAGGAGGACCTGTCTTGGAAATGGTTTGAGAAGTACTTCCGGAAGAAGTATTTGTCGGAAAGATATTTCGATGAGAAGGCTAAAGAGTTTTATGAACTCAAACTGGGACAACTTACTATAGAGGAATATGTCAACAAATTCCTCGACTTATTGAGATATGTACCCTACATCAACGCAAAGAAGGTGAAGGTGCAACGCTTCATCAGTGGGCTACCCAAGGAATACCGGAACTGAATTGAATTCAATGAGACAAAGACCTTAGAAGACAATATACGAAGGCAACATATTGTCATGAACAATATGGACATCGGGCAGAGTCTCGTGGAGATTGGAGACAGAAGAGTGGTTCAAAATTTCAGAAAAAGGGGATCAAATCCTCATGATTTAAAAACTACAAGAAGAACCCCAGAATGAACTTTCCAACCCAGAGTGTACTCTAGCAGAACTTTCCATCATCAGACGGAAATAAAAATTCTGGAACTATACCAGTAAAGACTAATAACCCAAAGAAAGAACCCCTGAAATGTTGGGGTTGTGGAGGAGAGCATCTCTTGAGAGACTATCCACACCAACAACAGAACAATCGGAAAGTTTATAACATTCAGGAAGCTACCACAGTCAATGATGTGGAAAGGAGTGTGCCGCAGATTTATGTAGTTTTGGATAATAACCAAGCTGACTACCAAGCTTCAGTAGTGGAAATAGAAGGTATGATTTTCAACCATCTAGTGTCTGTTTTAATTGACCTTGGTTCAAATTTGAGTTATATATCCCCTAAGACTATGGATAAGTGTAAGCTACAGCCACAAAAACAAACCAAGCCATGGTTGGTACAGTTAGCCACTGGCACTAAAAGAAAGGTGGTAGAGGCCATACCAGCCTGCCAATTAATGTTGGGTGAATTCCCTACCCAAGCAACCCTTAACGTATTACCCCTGGGATCATACGATCCATTGATTGGTATTGACTAGATGTCCACCCATAAAGCCAAGTTGGACTGTTACCATAAAACCTTAGAATGTGTGAGCAAAGAAGGAAAAAGGATAACCCTTCAAGGGATCCGAAAACCGGTCTCGGTGAGACAAATATCAGCCCTTCAAATGAGAAAGTATTGCCGAAAGGGATGTCCCCTATATGCGATACAAGTGTTGAAAACAACTGAAGGTGATAAACCAATCCCTGATGATCACCCTATCCTGAGAGAATATAGAGATGTGTTTCCAGAAGAGGTACCGGGTCTACCTCCGAAGAGAGACATTGACTTCTCGATAGAGCTCGCACCAGGAGTGGTGCCGGTGTCTAGGACACCTTATCGGATGAGCACACCCGAGTTAGTGGAACTCAAATTACAATTGAAAGAAATGATGGATAAGGGTTATATTCGACCCAGTGTGTCCCCATGGGGAGCACCAATCTTGTTTTTGAAAAAGAAGGATGGCACCCTTAGACTGTGTATCGATTATAGACAACTCAATAAAGTAACCATAAAGAACAAATACCCCTTGCCCAGGATCGATGATCTATTCGATCAGTTGGGAGGAGCGTCTATTTTCTCAAAGATTGACTTGAGGTCGGGATACCATCAAGTCCGAATCAAGGGTGAAGACATCCATAAAACCACTTTCTAGACACGGTATGGTCACTATGAGTTTGTGGTAGTGCCATTTGGGTTAACCAATGCCCCTGCCACTTTCATGTGCTTAATGAACAATGTAATCAGTAAATTTTTAGATAAATTGGTACTAGTTTTTATTGATGACATATTAATCTACTCTAAGAATAAAGAAGAACATGAAGAGAATCTTAGACTTGTGCTGCAAGTGCTAAGAGAGAATCAACTCTTAGACTTGTGCTGCAAGTGCTAAGAGAGCATCAAATCTATGCTAAATTCAGCAAATGTGACTTCTTTCAGAAGCAAATACATTACTTGGGACATGTTCTATCCGAGGAAGGGGTAGCAGTAGATCTTGACAAGATCAGGTCTATCATGGAATGGCCTACCCCAAAAGATGTCTCAGATGTCAGATCCTTTATGGGATTGGCGGGATACTATAGGATATTTATAAAAGGATTCTCCAAGATTGGTTGTCCAATCACTGCCCTCTAGAAGAAGGGGACAAAATTCCTGTGGACACAGCAATGTGAAGAAATATTTCAAATATTGAAACATCTACAAACCCATGCACCCGTGTTGAAAATCCCTGACCCAGAAGCTGACTTCCTTGTGTGCACAGATGCATGTAAGGAAGGGCTCGAAGGAGTCCTTATGCAGGAAGGAAAGGTGATTTGCTATGAATCCAAAAAATTGAATGAACATGAGGTCAACTATGTGACTCATGATCTAGAACTGGCTGCCATAGTGCATGCCTTAAAAATGTGGAGGCATTACCTCTTGGGAAGCAAATTTGTACTTATGACAGATCACTGTGGGTTACAGTATTTGTTTGAACAACCAAAGCTCAATGCTAGACAATCTAGATGGATGGCCCTCCTTAGTGAATTTGATTTTGAGATCAAACATATCAAAGGAAAGGAAAATAGGGTGGCCGATGCCCTTAGCAGAAGCATGAAAACAATTCACCTGGCAACGGTGAGTACCTCCGAGACAGATGTCAAGAATGGAGTCAGAAATGCACAAGAAATAGATTCCTTCATTCAGATTGTGACCCTATACCTACAACAAGAACCCTCTGGAGAAAAATATGAAGGCTACTAGATGACCGGAGGAGGTCTGCTCACTTACAGAGATAGACTATACATTCCAAATGGTGATGACTTGAAGAGGTTCATTATGGATGAACTACATAAAAGAACATACACTGGTCACCCAGGATACCAGAAAATGATCACTGCCACCTGGAAACAATTTTATTGGCTTGGATTGAAGAAAGACATAGCCAAATATTTGGCCCAATGCATAGAATGCCAACAGGTTAAAGTAGAACATCGACACCCAGCAGGACTATTACACCCTTTACCCATCCCAGAATGGAAATGGGAAACCATCTCCATG
>ML799668.1:220609-245133 GCA_009831015.1 Picea engelmannii
GGGTCCGGAATTAGACGTGCAACTCTCGAACGATTGAGATTAACCTATCATGATCAATGACGCTCAAGTGGATTCCGGACCCCCCTTGCCATTCTGCCTTTAATGGGAGGGGGGGGGTCCGAAATAGTGTGGCATGTGAAGTAAGGCCCCCCTCCTGACATGTCGACTACCGTGTCGAGTTTCCCTTTCTGCCACCTGCATTACACCTAAACACGTGACAGGGCCTGTTCTCATTGGCGGTTCTCTACCCCTGTTGAGATTTGTTCCTATTGGCCAATTGTTGATCCTGTAGGGATTCGACCCCATTGGCCAGTTGCTAGCCCTGTCAGGGTTCGGTGGTTGTAGAGTCGAACGACTAGACATTACTGTAGCATCGAGGTGAGAAATACAAATAGGCACTGCATTCAAATTGAACCATGATCATGACCCGCGATCACATGAGAACAAAGAAGGAGAGAGAAAGAGCCAGTTTACACTGGGCCTCCATGGATATTTAGGGGTTCTGGTCCGACAGAAGACCAGAAAAATCTGATTTAGGTAGTGGGTATGTGACACTCTAGCACCAACTAGAAGGAAGCACCAACTCCCCAAGTGTTCCAGCACCAACTGGATGGAAGCACCAACTTCTAATCATACAGGCACCAACCTGTAAAACAGAGAACAACAGTTCTCCCTTGCACCACCCTACCACCCTTGTTTCTTTGGCTGCAACCAGATGGAAGCTACAACTCCCTGTGTTCAAGCACCCACTTGAAACTCTGAGGACACAGTGCTCCCTTGCACCTCCCTACCACCCTAAAATATGAATCTTTGATACTAATACTTATTACAGTGATATAATGTTCATCAATGGCGTACCGGTCTTATCACTGTTATGTTACACTGTGCTACTCTGTCTGAATCAATGTCTTCCTGCACACACCACTTACACTTTATGTCCTTCTGCCCTTTATGCTCTATGTTCCATCTCCCTTCTAAGCACCTTTCCTCTTTTGTTCATTTTAGTTTTTTCACTCTACCTCCTTCTAGATGACTGAATCCTCTCAACAAAAACAACCTCATCTCTTCTCTGTACCTTGTACTTATAGCCTCTGTGCACTTTGTGCATGCAATGTGCACAATCCGTCTGCATCCTCACACGACCCCAATGTTCTCCCCATCGGAGCCTCTACTACCACTCCACTCTTCCACCCCTTTTCTTTCTCCAGTCAGCATCACTGCTTCACTCTATTCTACATGTTCTGCTCACTTCGAGTGCTCTGCCTGATCATCATGGTAACTCTTCAACTTCTCTGGCGGTTCAACCCATGTGTCCAACATCACTAGGTGTTATGCTGAGATTCCTCAGCCTCTATGGCAGTTGAGACTCTTCGTCTTCTCTGGCACAATTGAGCTTATCCTTTTTATTTCAGTTACAGACTTCAATCCTCTTCCATCTGTCAATAGCCTGTATGAATAGTCTTCATTCCACTGGAAGATGCCTTGAGACTCTTCATCTTCTCTGGTGATCACACTGATGCCTCTTCGAGTTCTCTGGCAGAAACCATCAGTCGTTTCTAGCAGTTACACTGTGAAGTGCAACAGTAGCCCTCCGATCATATTCAAAATCATTTGCACCATTGGATTGACTTCATAGGATATTTCATTTATTTCGCCATTTCGGGATCAACGTGGTGAATATTTCATTACACTCCATATCTCGATCCCCGAATCTCTGAAATGTAGCTTGGCTTCTATAACTCAACTCTCAGCTCTTGACAATGTGACCACCAGTGTTGATCGAGCGCTTATCTATAGAGCGCTTTTGCGATTTCACATTTCAGCACTTCGACGTTCCTGTGGTGAGGATTTATTTATGCTTCGCGTACCTATCCCCGAAACTTCGAAATTGAGCTTGGTTTCTCTAGCTCCTTCCTCCATATTTCACCGATGTGACCAATGGCTGTGACCACAGGCTAAGCCAAAACGTGTTTTGTATTTCGGCATTTCGGCAATCCTGTTGTGAGGCATCTCGACTCTCCAAGTTGCGATCTCCGACATTCCGAAAAAGGAGCTTAGCTGTAATAGCTTCTATCATTTTGGAATTTCTCATTTTGGCCTTTCAATATTTCGCATGTCGTGAATTCCTGTTACAAGACATCTCGAATCTCCAAGTCGCGATCTCCGATATATCCTCCATGTTGCAATTTTGCATTTCGGCATTTCGCGATTTCGCATATCGCGAGTTCGAGAGGTTAGGGAACCCCGTTCCTTTGAATTTCCAGTCAGCGAAATGACGATCTATAGTCACGTGTCCTATGGACCCAATGGCCCAGATCTTGTCATGAATTCGAGACTTCACGGGCCTTCCTTGTGCCTAATTCAGGATTTCGGCATTTCACATTTCGCCGCTTTGGGACTCTTGTGATGAAGAGTCTCGTCACTTGACTCTTCCAACTCCCGGTATATGAAGCTCTAAAATGGATTTGGATCAACAGTCCACACTCTGGATGATTCGATGGTCCAGATCTCTTCCCAATTTTGGCATTCTGGTTGTGAGTGTTCTTGATACCTCCAAGTCCCGGTATCCGAACCTCCGAAATGGAGTCAGATCAATGATCCAGATCAAACCTTGATCTGACGGCTAAGATTATTTCGCGATTTCGCATTTCGGGACTCTTGTTAGTGAGAGTTCTTGAGATATCCATCTCCCGGTATCTGAAATCAAGGTATCCAAAACTTTGAGATGGAGTCGGATCAATGCTTCGATCTTTCCTTTCTATCGCTACTATTCTTCCTTGCTTGCCTGTCTGCTGATCTTCCTTGCTTGCATGTTTGCCATCGTTGTTGTTGTTCTTGCCATCAATGACAAGCACTCTCTTCATGTAAACATGCCAACACGGTCTGTATATAGGGGTTGTATGATGTGCTACCACTCGAAGGGGCACCAACAAGGGTTACAAGGGTGGCCAACAATGTGTGCTTAAGTACCACTTGTAGTTCTTGCGTTTATGCTTCCCTGACCGTGGATTTATGCGTTGAACGACAAATCTATGTAGCTTTAAGACATCGTAATACGTTTCTACCCTGAAAAAAATAACCCACAATTTTCTGCCAAGGAAAGTGCTCTGATAACACTTGTAAGGTACCATATCTATTAAAATAGTTGAAAACATAAATATTGCAGAGAATAACAATGAAACAATACAATAGATGAAGCCACAACACCAAAATAATACCTTTATTGATAGGAAACAATGTTCACTTGAATCTTTGAGGGGGAAACCTCCAACAGAGCAGTGCTCTATTACAATAATTCTCAAGAAAAAAAATTATCATGCCCTCGACTCCTATTTATACTAAATCTATCTACCAAAAGAACAATCTAGAGGAAGATATTCTAGAAGCATAAGCTTTTAGTAGGTCTTATTACATTTGAATTATTCTTCCTTATTACTAGGCCTTATTAATATTGACCTTTATTACATGGAAAATATATTATTCTACCTACGTGAGGGGTTAGGGAGGTTAGGTCCCTAAAACCTGTTAGCTATATATGGTTGACTGTCTTGCTTCCATGTGTTGTGTAGATTAATTAAAAGATGGTTGGTCCTCCTTGCCTTTACTAGTGATCTTTCTAGCATGTCTACCATCAAGACTGTTATGGGACTTATCAGTAAATGTGGACATAAACATATCTCCCTAGATCCACCTAGATCTAGAAAAAAACAGAATAGAATATGACGCTTTCCCTAAGATCTAATTGTTGAGTTTACTATTTAACAAGAGATGGGCAACATACCGTTTAAATATCGCTTCCTCTTTCCGTTGTCATCCTAGCTCCACTCTGGTGCTCCTGTGATATTGA
The DNA here is from genome assembly GCA_009831015.1 of Picea engelmannii. NCBI lineage: Eukaryota > Viridiplantae > Streptophyta > Pinopsida > Pinales > Pinaceae > Picea > Picea engelmannii. The sequence goes on from ML799668.1 coordinate 224,457, forward strand.
ATCTGCAAGGGAACACAAACCAACCAAAGTGAAAGCAATATAATATACTCAACGAGAACCTATGTATGTGATCAAGGAATAATACAATAAAACAAAGCAAAGCCTTGATTAAAATGGAGATTACAACCAAAAGCCTTGATGTTGCAAGTGGAGATTACAACCAAAGCCTTGATGTTGCAAGGTCCCCTCTTGATGACCCTTTTCTCCAACACACACACTTGCTCCAATCTCAATGATTTGATGAACTGAAATGAGGCTCTCAAGAATGATCCAATGTAGAACTCTCCATACGATCTTAGCCTATTCAACATTCATTAACCTTAGCCTTTTCCATGAGAAATCCCTCTTTATATAAGAGAAAGGGAGATGGTTAAAGAGATTAGGGTGATCCCACCAAATCAGAGAAGTGAATAATATCCCAACCATATGGATGCCACCTCATCTTCTAGAAGATACCCTTCTAGAACTTTCGGGAAACTTGACCTTTTCTTAGTCTTTTGACATCGTTGCACCCTAGCTGTAGAGAATCCTGTGGAGATGACGCATCCTAGATTTAGAGAAGAGGGCGACGATCAGGGATCGTCGCACCTTGCATATGGTGCAGCCTGCGACGACCTTCCTTAATAGGATTTTTGAGAAGAGAAAGTCAGTCACTTTCCTCATGAAGAAAGTCTCTTTTTGGGAACATAAACACATGTTGTCAATGAATCACTAGGATGACCAAACTAATGTGTAATAGAATGCCCCCCAAAGTATGAGGCTAGAACTCGTGACAGCTGAAATAGTTTATAGAATGTGTGTGTCAGAAACAAAGAGTGCACCGATCGGGAACCTGCAAAAAATCAAGCATCATCATAATAATATACCATTGTCCGAGGTAGGAATTCCCATACTTATATTACAAAATGTCAAATGAGTCATGGCCACTAAACATACAATGTGGATCCATGTCTTTATGAATCAACATAGCCACCCAGAATACACTATGGATCTATGCGTTAAAATGACTTAAATTTGGACATAGCCACGAGAAATACAAAGTGGATCTATGTGTCAATACAAATCATGAATACTCTGTCGCAACCTGGACCAGAATGGTGTGATCCAGGGTCTTCAATTCCATCGTCTTTAAGTATGAATTTGACCATGTGATTATAGGTGCTGAAGTTGAACATGGTAGAAACCACTTGATTACCAGTTAATGATGAGAACCGTTAACAAGTGCGAGGGAAGTCACCATTGATGTCAATGACTCCCAAGGTACCCCAGTACAATCCAACGAATGTGAATAAATGAGTTGAAGTACAACACTCGATGAAATCTTCCAATCAGGGGTCAATGATGTGAACCCACCATTGGAAGCGAAGAGACCTACCGTTCAGGCATGCATGCTCTAAGGTACTAAGTGATTTCTAAGTCTTGTTCCTGGATAATGAGTTGAAGTCGAGAGGAAAAGATTCGTCACAGGAGGGCCTTAATGTATCCCCCATCAATGACACAAAATAAGTAACAGATTTGAAGTAGATCACAGTGTGAAGTGATTTGAAACTTACTCAGGGAAGGCTGGCATGGTAGAAGATTTATAAATGCAGATGGTCGACTCAATAGAAGACTTATTCAGAGTGGACTTGTCTTGAACATATGAAGGACATGGTAATAGTCTTGGTAGTATTGACTCAAGGAGGAACCGACATATGGACATGCAGATGGTCAAACGAGAGACAAATGGATTTCACAACCCAGATACAATGATGAAGGGGGGTGTCATGTTCAAGAGTGACTATTACTGCCCCTAACACAAATACAGAGACACGTTTCTTTCCCAATTCCCCCCCAACATTTCTGGCAAGTACCTCTTTATTTTTACGCAAGATTGAGGAGGATAACATATGCTTGTTGATGTAAGCTCATCCTTCGGACAAGGCCCTCAGAGTATGTTTAATGAACCCTAAGAAGGAGTGGTTAAGTCCCATATGGGTCTTTCGATGTTTGTTTAATGAGTCCAAAGAGAGAAAAATCGATGGTTTTTCATGTTTAGAGAGTCTGAAAAACATTTAAAGAGAACTCCATCAGTTCCTTTTTAGTAAATTAATCTGATGAGACTGAAAAAGTGATAACCTACCATTCATCAAATGTTTTCTTCAAATACTTTTACGAGCGTGAAAAGAATAAGGTTGCTTGACAATGTTTTCATTTTTTATGGAGCGTGAAAAGAGCTTAAAGGATACTCCATAGGTTTCATTTTTTGTGTTACCATTACGAGTATGAAAAAGTGACAAAGTATACTCGGTTACATTCTCATGGATTTATGAGCACAAGAAAGAACAAAAACTAAGCTCAGAGTTCTTCCTGAAAAACTCTAAAAGGATCTGTACATGCAACAAATGTATAAAAGCAAAACCAAAAAGGCATATCCTTGTTCAATGTTTTACTCCTAGATTTTTCATCTGCAAAAAATCAAACACTTGCAGTGTCGTTAGAACTTTAGGGTTTAGGTGAAATATATAAAATAATATAAAATATAAATGAAAAAGTGAAAAAGTCAATAAAAATGGGTAAAAACTTCATTTCACTATTCTATTTGTTATTTCACCCAAACTTTGTTCCAAAACCCCCTATTTACCTCGATTTTCCACTGCGGATTGCGGAAGACAGTTGATCATTCGACGAATGATCTCTGTGAAACAAGTAATTTTCATCTCTTTCACCTTTTCATGGATCAACATTTCCTTTTTATTGGTTAAAAATGACTTTTTGAATTAAGTTTTCAAGGGTACCTATGCGCGTAGGTCGTCGCAGGCGCCCTATATCGAGCCCTGCGATGACCATGGGTCATCGCAGGCGGCTTTAAAGCTAGCCTGCGATGACTCCACACTGTACAGACACCTAGGCCTGCGACGTGCGCAATTCAAAAAGTTTTTTAATATTCATCTGTCAATAAAAAGTTTCCAAGGAGAAGATGGAGATACTAATCTCTCTTTTAAGTTCCATTGCAGGTTTTCCGCAGTAAGAATGTTGGAATGGCGAGAGAGAGATCACGAGGAGCAAGAATAATTTGTTGGGAATGACTCAGGAATGGTAAATTCCCTCCGGTAGTGTGGACTATTAAAATTCTTCAAGATCCAGGGCATGAGGGCCCAACTGAGGTTACTCGAATACCTAGTTCACATGTGGGATGTGAACGAATAGGCATTCTATGTGGGTGCTCACATTCTTATGATAGATATCAAGGATATCTAGTTCTTGATCGAGCTATCTTGTTGTGGGTCCCGAGTTACACTAATAGGTAGCAGGGGAGGTGGCGAGCCCATGAGCCACTATATCAGTGCATATTACGTGCCAAGTACTCAGAAGCATAGCGACAAAGTTGCTATAAGAGATGTATGATACTTGCCTTTACGGACCATCCCCTACACCATCATGCACATGGAAGGGAGTGAAACTCCCCATATGGCTCTTCAGAGCTATTTCCAGTATGTGCTGGACTGTATAGAGTCCCGAGTTTTCAACTGGTGTGATGGGGTTCTCGGAAGCATGAAAAAACAATTGACAAAGTGTAGGAGTGGTGAGCTGAAACAGTTTGGATACAGCTCGATTTTGGTGTCCTTTTTCCTGGAAAGGGTCCCATATTTGCTCTTGCAGGTAGAGTGGGGTATACCTGCCCCACAAGATTCAAGAATGAAGAGGTGGGTCGACCTCATGGCACGACATGTGACTGGTCCTATCATTAAGTATAATGATGTTTTATTTGACTGGTTGAGGACCCAGATGCTTATGGTCAATGACTATGCCTATGTTGGAATAGACTTCCATGGAGATCCAGACCTGGTTCTTCTTGAAGGTTCCCAATGGGGGGACACAGGTAAGAAGGACATTTTGTTTTTATGATGTTTTTGTGAATTTTTAATATAAAATGTTTTTATATGTTGTTTATTCGATGACTATCAAATGCTCTTTGATGATGCAGATGTGGGACCTTATCATCCTCCCAGTTCATCCCCCATCCAGAGGTGAGGGGAGAGAGCTGACGCAGTAGGAGTAGCTGCTGCTGACTACGAGATCCTAGAGAAGAATCTAGAGGGGCTCACGATGAACATCCCAGATACCTCCATCGACGATATCCCGAGGCATTATCAGCACCACACAGTGGGTGTGTCTGCTTCCATCGGTTGATTGCTCCATAGATTAGCACGGGCAGTCACATGTTATAGAGAGCACCATCCTTGATTCTCTATTGTATATGAAACCATGTGCTTCACATTTTTGATATTTTGGTCTTCGGACAAAAACACTTTTTGTAAAACTTTTATCGTTATATATATATGGGGCTTCTACTGGCTTACTTGTTGTATATACAAAGTGTGATTGGATTTTATAAATGTCTCAAATGTCTGTCTAACACATAATTAGCCAAAGCATCTATTAATGTATTTAGACATCTAGGAATGTGTTGATATTCAATGTAATCGAAATGACGTTCCAAGAGATGAATTCGTAAATATACCCTTAATAACGTAGGACTTCGAATGGAATAAACATTACTCAACTGTAGAACTACTAACTGCGAATCGAGTCGTACAATAAGATGACATATTCCCAGTGACACAACGTCGGTCAATAATTCGATGACTACACTATATTTTGCAATATTGTTAGTTGCACGACCAAGGAAAACACCATGTAGACTAACCAATTCATCTATAGGTGGATAGATTTCCTAAGCGGCAGATGCTAAGTTCTAAGTACTGCAACTAGTGCCATCAACGAAGCCAATGTAGGGTAGCGAAGACACTGACATCTGGAAACCAATCACAGTGCAAGGTAAGCAATTGAAGGTCGAAACCAAACAACAAAAAAACACACAAAGAGTATGATACACTAAAATACAAACAGTCATGCAAAAATGACTTAAACATAGTACTTCTTTAAGTAAAGCCCATTTATGGGTTCACTCAAAGGGATTCCATCATAATCAACTAGCTCATAAGCTCCCTTCTCCAACACATGTTTGAAAATGTAAGGACTTCACCACATGGCCTCGAATTTACCGACCCCTAGCAAATCACGATCTTGTTCGTAAAGAAGAACTAGATCACCTTCAGAAAAAACACATGGCTTGACATGTTTGTCATATTTGGATTTAACACGTTTCTTCTGAGTTTCAATAACTAAGGCGACATCGTGACAGGTTTCGTCTAGTTGCATCAAATACAAAAGACGCTCATCTTCGGCAAAGGTATTGGGGAGAAGTTCAACAACCAGTTTCAAGGCAGCATTTCACATTCAATCGACAAGATAGCTTCGATACCATAAACTAACTGGAAAGGTGTGAATCTCGTGGCATACTTAATAGATGTCTGATAGGCCCATATTGTTGAGAACAACATCGTGTGCCAGTTTGTCTTATGAATTCAAATCATTCGTCGAAGCATAGTAATGAGAAGTTTGTTAATTGCTTCAACCTGGCCATTGGCCTATGGATAATAGGGGGTTGAGTTTTCATGGAGAAGACCCAACTTTTCAGTAAGTTCAAACATCATAAAATTTCGAAAATGACTATTGTGATTAGTAACGATATCTTGAGGGACACCAAACCGAATAATGATATGATTGAATATGAACAATGCTGCAGTTTTCCCGGTGTTATCAAATGTAGGCATCGCCTCGACCCATTTAGTGAAATAATCCATAGCAACAATGTTGTATCCATGTCCCCCGACCGAGTGAGGGTTACATGTCATGAAGTCAATGCCCCATTTGGCGAATGGACCAACAGAAACTATAGGATGTAAGGGAGCAGGATGAGATCTTATCTTGTTATTATAAGTTTGGCAAGCATGGCATTTCTGAATAGCCGTAATGCAATCCTTAAACAAAGAAGGCCAGAAATAACCCGCTCGTAAGATATTTTGGGCAGTGGCATACCCAGACATATGACCGCCACATGCTCTGGAGTGACATTTTTTCAAATATTTCTGAACTTCATCGTAAGTGAGACATCGTTGAAAAATGGAGTCAATACCGCGATGATAAAGGGTATCACCAAGAATGATGTATTGACGGGCTTGATATCGTATACAATGAAGATCTATACTAGATAGATAGGGTCAGAAAGTTTGATTCTGGAGATAGATAATAATATCTCTTTACCATACATCATCAGAACTGATCATAAAAAGGGATTCGTCAGGAAAGGAATCCTCTGCCACATTTTTTGTCTCAGTGGAGGGAAGGTCACATATGAGTTCGGAGAAAACTAAAGATTTATTTGACTTAGCACGTTCAAACTCCAAGTCAAACTCCTGGAGAATCACTATCCATTTGGAGTAATTTCCCCTAGCAATTGTCGGGTAAGGATATGTTGCATAGGGTTGCAATCATAAATAGCACTGGTTCCGCGTAATAGGATATAATGACGAAAATGTTGAACAACTTGAGCAATTGCCAAGGCCAGTTTTTCCACATGTAGGTATTTGGTCTCGGTAGTCATGAGACTCCGAATCAAATAGTATATCACATGTTCATCATGCGAATCATCCTCTTGAACTAAGAACATAACAATGGTAGAGTCCGAAGCAGCTAAGTAGAGGAAGTAACCTCGGCTATAGTTAGGGGGAAACAATAATGGTGTACGGGTTAAGACAAGTTTCATAGCTTCAAAGTATTTTTTTGCAGTATCGTCCCATACGAACTCGTAACCTTTCTTGAGTAGCCGAGTGAATCCTTTCGTCAGTTCAACGTAATTGGGGATGAAACGATGCAAAAAAATTTCCTTCCCTTGCAAACTTTGGAGTTGGCATAGTGTGGAAGGAGGAGGTAGATTAAGGATAGCCTCAACCTTCAAGGGGTCTACTCGAATCCCATGTATCATCACAATAAAACCAAGTAGTTGGACGGACTCCACACAAAAAACACATTTGTGTGGGTTTAAGCAGATACGATAATAACGACAATGTACGAAAATGGCCTTTAAAGGTGTTAGGTGATCTTGGTGATGCATGGAATGTGCCGTTAGATCATCAAGATAGGGTTGCATAATGTGCTTAATATCATGGAAAGCATAAGACATAGTGCGTTGAAAAGTCGCGCCAACATTCTTGAGACCAAAGGGTAATTTCTGGTAGGCAAAGGTTCCCCAAGGGAAAATAAAAGTGGTCTTGTGTTGGTCCGCGGGTAAAATATTAATTTGATTATAGCCGGAGAAACCATCCATTAAAGAGAAGATTTTGTTGTCGTCACAGTCATCAACAATCTAGTCAATGAAAGGGGTCAGGTAATTTTCCTTAGGACAAGCCTTATTGATGTCCCTATAATCTACACAAATGCAAATGGTACCTTGTTTCTTATTCACCGGAACTAGATTGGATACCCAATCAGTCAAAGCCAGCTTTAAGAAGTTTTTCAACTTCAAGCTTGATAGCAATAGATTTGCGTGGGTGTACTGGTCGAAGTCTTTGCCGAACGAGTTCAATGTCCGGGTATGCCTTAATATTGTGCACCATGATATCAGGATCAATATCGAGCATTTCTTCGTAACTTCAGGCGAAAATGTCACAAAATTCTTGGAAAAGGGATTAAAAGTGTGGACTTCATCAGTAGAACATGAGGCCCTGATATGAACATTCTCCACGACTCCAGGTTTAATGGATATGTCGAGAGGGATGGTGGGAAATGTTAATTAAGTTCCCTTCATACAAAACATCGTTTGTTGACTCAGGAACTGAAGAAATAACAACAACGGTCGATAGAGGCAAAATCCGTTGGTAGCTCTCTATGGTATCACGTTTGAGGAAGAGAATGGAGCGATGATGCCCATCGTCCCAAGGATTTTCTTCCGTAGACATGACTGACATGATCATCTCATCTGTAGGAAAAATGATGTGAAACATATCAGGAGATGAATCACAAAGAGAAGGAGAGGAGGGGGTTGCCGATTGAATAGCTTGGTAAGAAGATTCGACTGGACTTAAAGGCATCTTGTTGTCATAATGAAGGTAATCACTGAGGTTAGGTACTACCCATGGGTCATACGACTCAGGGGTTTCATGAACATTGGTGGATATCATGTTAATAGAGGCAACAAAAGGAGGGGTAATATCGGGTGGTGGGATTGGAAATGTACCCATCAAATTTGAATCTTTCAAAATACCCACTCCCACATACTCGTAACTAGGAGGTGTCTTTGAAATGAATGGAATGTTGCTAGTATGAGAATCGGAATTAAAGAAGGCCATTTGGTAAAAAATAATGACCTTTCCTTGGTGCGGGAAACATAACACATGGAAAAGGGTAGACACAACTGCACGCATGGAATCAATCCAACTACAGTTAAGTAAAAGGTTATAATCTAGAGGTGCAACGAAGACCTCAACTTCGACATTGACTGATTTACCTTCCAATGTAATAGACAACGACGGAAGAACACCATAAGGTTTAAAACCTGTACCATTGAAGGCCTTAAGTGTATTGTGTGATTTGGTGAGGGTAGGAGAGCCAATGGTTTTCCAACAAGTAATGGACATAACGCAAGTTGAGTCTCTTTCATCAATAACAGTTCTACATATATTCTTGTTTTCAACAACAACTTGGATCTGAAATGCTAACTGAGGAGGAAGCCTTGGAACGTGATCTTCCAAGTCAAACATTATTAAATTAGTATCAGTCGAATCAATTCCACCAATGGCCTTTAACAGTTCCTTCCATTGAGTAGGACAACTTTGAAGGACTTCGAGAGCTGACATCATAGAGGGTGCTTGCGCAAGGTTTTCTACAATACAATAGTTTTGGACAACATGTGCATGAGGATTGAACGCAGACTTTCGAACAATGCCCTTGGGAGGAGGGCAAAGAACTGTATCGAGACCCGATATTTCGAGATGAAGAGGACCGTTTGGAGGTGAATTTGGGGGAGAAGGTTCAACCAACGAAGGTGGTATATCATCATCTTTCTCTTTTGATGGAGAGTAATCTTTGGCTCGAGTTGTGATTGCAACTTCGTTCTTTTTAGAGTCACTAGTACACATAAGGACATAAGATAAGGTAGAAGGAGAAGCTCAGTCATGAATGACCAGTTGGGCTTGCTGTTGAGAAGGGAAATGTTGTGACAAAATGACAGGTGTAGAAGGCTTCCCGGTCTCTTGGAGGAACTTAGTAACCTCGGTGCGTCTTGGACAATATTTCGTGTAATGATCGTCACCACAAATATGAAAAGGGTAATGATGATTACGTTTATCTTTCTGATCAGCGGTTTGCATTTTGGATTTATCAGATTGCGGATTATTATTCTTGTCCTCCTTGTTCTTACCCTTCCCTTTCTTTTTATTTTGATTCTTCCCGGTAGGTGTGGATTGAACAAAATTAACCTTAGCAGTCTTACCGGTGGAAGGAGTAGGAGCATGAGTATTTTGTGCATTATAATTATTAGATTTCGGATTGGCATGACCAACGTGTGTAGATTGAGTCTCAGCATGAAAAATTCCAATCACACCATCAACAACATGAGAAGTTATTGGAGGTGTTGGGGTAGGATTTGTGGAAGGACGAAGAGCATGAGGGATCAAATCGTAAAGTGTTCCCATTTGTGAATAAATGAGATCTAGATATTGAGCACAAATAATCGCCTGCTCTTCATTGACAACACCACCCATGGCGACATCATGACCAATAGGTCCAATGAGTGGTTTGGTAAGCCACTCAGCCAATAGTTGACCAGGAAGAGGAACTTTGATTAAATGTCTTCTTCTCCTCCACTCATGGATGCGATCAGAAATATGAGTGAACAAGGATTGCTTGAAAGAACTCAAAATTTCGGTTCTTGTCTCGTATCGAATCGACAAATGGTAATGTGTCAAAAAGGCCATGGCTAGGGTGTTAAATTCATTGAATAATCCTCGCGGTAACTCGATGTACCATTTTGTTGTCGAACCCGTGAGAGTTCATTGGAAAAGTCGTAATTTGATGGAGTCATCCATCAAGGAGTTGGACGAACACCACAGATGAAAATTCATAACATGATTGTTTAGTTCCTCTCCTGCTCGACCATCAAATTTAGGAATGTCGGACGATAACTTGGCTGGTATGACGGGCCAATAAGGATAATGTATAATATGATCATTCAAAATCCTAGACAAATCAGGTAAATACAAAGTGGCTAGGAAAGGCAATTGTCGGTTCACTTGAGGAAACTGGTGGTTTTGAGGGGGAAGATCCATAGGTATACCAGTAGGACCATAAGCAGTCTGCAAATAATTAGACAGTCCTGACAGATTCAGTCGTGGAGGATTTTGAGGCATATAGCCCACAGGGTTGGCTTGACTAGGGATGTTCCCTTGGAAAGGAACAATAGATTGAAATTTTTGACCCCAAGTGGGATTCAAAGAACCTGGATATGGCTGACCGAGGTTAAGGGGAACAAAATAATTGACTTGAGGATATTTCCCCACAGACGGCTGTGGATTTCCTTGGAAAGGAAGATTCCAAGGTTGAGTTTGTAACACAGATACGTTTTGTCCATAAAGTGGGTTATGGACTCCAACCTGAGGTTGCCCCCCAAGTTGAGGTTGTGCCCCAATATAAGGTTGTCCCCCAAATTGAGGTTTCCCCCTAGCTTGAGGTTGACCTCCAATAGGAATCTGGAAACTAGAAGTGACAGAATGACTGGTGCCTCCAACTGGATTAGAGCCACTAGGGCCAGGATGGTGAGATCCTCCTAACAAAGGTGGAGGAGGAACGTAAGGCCCTCCTGAGAGAATTTGGGCAGGTGTAGGAACAAACCGATTCACAACGTTATACCAAGGAGGAATTTTTTTTCCAGAAACTTCGGATGGAACCTGGGTAGGGATAGCAACGGAAGTATTTGGAGCTCTATACCCAGGGGGAAGTGATGGATTTGGTCTAGGTGGAAGTGGTGTCCCAATTGGAGCTTGGGTGACAACCACATTTCCGGTAGAAACCATGGTAGCTCATGGGACCATAATAGAATGGGCCATTTGGAGAGGAAGGATCGAGTGAGAACCGACCAACAACTGGTCTGAAATGGGGTTGACACTACTGGTAGTACCAATAAAATGTTCTAAAGGTACCGTATAGGTAACAGACGTCTCAAGCATTTGTGATGTCATAGTTTGATCAAGACTCGCTCCTATGTTGTTGTAAAGATCACGTACTGTCAAAGGGACGAAATTGGGATTGGAAGTTCCAATAGTGTGAGTTGGGGTCCTCAATGATTCACTTTGAAAAAGTGGATCCTCTACTCCAGAACCAGCGTTAGGTCCAGTAGGTACTCTAGTATTTTCAACAACAACAATTTCTCTTGATGAATTCATCCGGAGAAAGTGTGCCTCTTGTCTAATATTAAATAACATATTTTGGGGGAGTCGGAAAGCCTCTAAGGAATCTTAAACAATTTGAAATCCTTCTAGAGAGTGTGTTCTTCCAACTTCAGAAGCTACTTCATTATTGACTACTCCCTCGAGAGAGACTTCTGGTGAATTAGGAAGGAAAGGTTGGTAACCTTCTGGGGGTATCCCTTGCATCCTATGTGAACAATGAAGGCCGATGTAGGTTGAACCAAGTAAAGAACGAAAAAAAATCTATGGCCAACTAAAGAAAACAAACAACACTCACTAAAAAAATATAGAAATCAAACCAAGCAAACAAACCTTCTTATTTCGAAGTCACTAGTTGGTGATGAAATCCAACGTCGTGAAATCAAGACAAGAAGGGGCTGGGATAAGCAGGTGGAAAATTTACGTTGAAAACCTTCTTAATGGACTTACACCCCGGTGCAAGCTCCCACACATAATTGTGGGTATACCCTCCAAGGAGCCCGAGTGAGTTTGGCCAACGTTGATTCTAGGTACCGTGAAGACTTGCCCCTCCACAGTCACCTCGTGTAAAGACCCTAGAGGGATAGGCCACTAAGGTTACCAACTACCACAATGATGCCTGGGGAAACAGTCGACAGTCGGATCCACACACAAAGGCAGGGTATCTAGCCCGCAATCAACTCGAAAGGCTTCCACTCATAATTGTGGGTATACCTCCGAGTGACCCCCAATAATACGTGCAATCTCTACACCAAGACCAACAAAGCAGGGTGAGTAACTCTGCCAGTATTAATGCGACCTAAGGTTTGACCCTTGTGTGAGAAGGGCTTCCCAGGATAAAATGTAGCAATTGGATTTGAACTCTTCCTATCACAAGATGTTATTTTGTGTTTTGATGCTTTGGAGAGTGTGCCTTACAACCTATTCCAAAGCACTATCCTAGCTAATGTTGGTGAAAAATATCCCTAGAAAATAAAAGTTACTAATAAATTTTAAATTTACGTTGTATTTTAGAGGTTGTTGCTTACTCAAAAGGGAGATGGAAGTGAATCTGATGAAGTTGTGACCTTGACCCAATAAAATGAAAAAAGAGATGAATGTGAAAATTTTCAATTCAATGAACTCTAGTTACAGTAGGGAGAAGGTATTTCTTTTGAAGTACAACAAGATACAAATTGCAATTTCTCAATTTCGAATGAACATAATTCCAAATAGTCACGAACTACAAAATTTTCCAATTTCTTCTCTTCAAAAATATTTCGAATGTAAAAATTTATTATGAGGGATTACTAAAAAGAATAAATGAATTCAATTCTTCCTTTTCAAGAAGAAATCAGAGATGTGATGACGAAAGGAAAACGTAATCCAAGAAAATCAAGACATTCTCAACACAATTCCCAAATCAAATTCGTAATATAGACAAAAACAAAAAAGACAAGAAAAACTTTTGACATAAGCAAGAAAAAAAAGTTTCTTGATCAATGAACAATCTGAAGAATAAAATCAATCCAAAAATTGAAACAAACCAAAGACCTTTTGTCAAACAAGCACCTAGATCAAGATTTGAGATTATATCCTTGCGACAATGACCAAGAAGCAAAAACTTGCAAAATGCAAAGAAAGACTTTCAATCACTGAAAACCAATTACAAGCAAGCTTTAAACTTAGGAATCAATCAAACATGGGCATAAGAAGTTCACCCCAGGCAACTAAGGCAAATTTGGGTAGTAAAAGGCAAATTGACTCACTCCAACAAATTCTACAGGAGTCGTCACAGACTGGAGATGGGACATAGTGCGATGAGCTAAGGTCGTCGCAAGCTGCTATCAGGGCATAGTGTGACATCGCCACACTGGATTGATCAAGCAGAGCACAACACTTAAGTGTCATCGTAGGCTATCAATGAGACACAATGCGACGATCTCTGTAAATGAAGAAAAATTTGGAGAAAGACAAAAAATCTAAATGAACTTCCAAACCCAAGGAGTCCAGATGGATTACCCATAGATTTAGAGAGTGAAATTTATCAGAGGAAGGTAGGCTGAAGGAAAATGGGTAGCAAAAAATCAAAAGGAGGTCGTATCCCCAGTATGGTCGCCAATTTTTTTATGGGACTTATCAGTAAACATAGACATAAACAGATCTCTTTAGATCCACCTAGATCTAGAACAAAACAAAATAGAATATGACGCTTTCCCTAAGCTCTAATCGTTGAGTTTACTATTTAACAAGAGATAGGCAACATACCGTTTAAATATCCCTTCCTCTTGCCGTTGTCGTCCTAGCTCCACTTCGATGCTCCTGTGATATTGAATCTGTAAGGGAACACAAGACAACCAAAGTGAAAGCAATATAATATACTCAACGAGAACCTATGTATGTGATCAAATAATCATACAATAAAACAAATCAAGTTTTATACGAAAGAAACATATCACTATATTATATTAAAATGAAAGTGGAGATTACAACCAAATCCTTGATGTTGCAAAGTCCCCTCTCGATGACCCTTTGCTCCAACACACACACTTGTTGCAATCTTGAATGAAGAAGATCCATAATGACTTGATGAACTGAAATGAGGCTCTCAAGAATGATCCAATGCAAAACTCTCCATACGATCTTAGCCTATTCAACCTTCATTAACCTTAGCCTTTTCCATGAGAAATCCCTCTTTATATAAGGGAAAGAGAGATGGTTAAAGAGATTAGGATGATCCCAACAAATCAGAGAAGCGAATAATATCCCAACCATACAGATGCCACCTCATCTTCTAGAAAATCCCCTTCTAGAACTTTTGTGAAACTTGACCTTTTCTTAGTCTTTTGACATCGTCACACCCTAGTTGTAGATCATCCTGTGGAGACGTCGCATCCCAGCTTTAGAGTAGAGGGCGACAATCAGGCATCGTCGCACACTGCATATGGTGCAACCTACGATGACCTTCCTTAATAGGGTTTTTGAGAAGAGAAAGTCAGTTACTTTCCTCATGAAGAAAGGCTCTTTTTGGGAACATAAACACATGTTGTCAATGGATCACTAGGATGACCAAAATAATGTGTAACAAAGACGTAGAGGGAGAGTGACAGGGGGAAGCCTTGTATTACTTCCCTCAAGCCACATAAGAAGGCATATAATCTCCCATTTATGAGTGATTATATCCATTGCCCCTACACATGATTTGATCTATCTAATGAAGGGGTAGAGAACCCAAATTTTCAAAGGAACACAACAAGGAAGTCATATTGAACTTTATCAAAGGCATTATCCATATCAATTTTGATGATCACGCCTTTCTCATTTTATTGATCATTGGAGTAGATAGATTCCTAGATGAGGACTATATTGTCACAGATTTTTCTTCTTTGGATGAATCCACCTTTCTCTAAAGAAGTTAATGCTAGCAGAAGAGAACTAAGCTTGAAATCCAATATTTTGGTCAACACCTTGTATGAGACATTACATAGAAATATTGGGTGGAACTTGCTGAAGGAATTTGGATTCTTTTCTTTTGTGATGAGTGCCAAGAATCAAGAATTGCTCCCCCCATCAAAGCCTTGCATTCTCCCTTAAGTATTCTGGCATCCATTTTAAAACCCCTTTTACAATATTCCAACAAGCTTTGTATAAATAGTTAAGGAAGCTATCCACACTAGGGGATTTATAAAACTCAATTGACCAAAGATATTTTCCATCTCCTCCTCAGTTATCGGGTTCAACATGCACTAGTTTTATTTTTTTGTTATTACCTATGAGATGACATAGAGCATTTCCCTTGTCAAATTTATTTTTGAGGCTAGACTTGTTTTTGTGTAGAGTTCTACAAAATGGTTGTGAGCAGTTTCTAGCAATTTTTCAAAGTGGGAGATCTTTACCCTAGTTGGAAGCTCCATCTTTGCGATGTTATTGTGAATTCTCTAAAATTCACTCATTTATGGAAAATTTAGTGTTCTTGTCTCCTACCTTGAGATAGAGACTTTATAATTTTAGGCACTAGTGTTCCTCTTCCTCTCTTTGTCCTTGGGTGAGCTTGCTATATAGTTCTATCTCTTGTATTTAGAGTCCTTAGGTGACTTTGTTATCCTCCATATAGCACTAGAAGGTGATGAGTTTCCTCCACCACTTTTCTTGATTGGGTTGGTGGAAGAAATGAGGTTTTTTCCTATTCCCCTAGGGTTTTATTTACTATATTAATTTTGTATTCCTATACAAAGGATGGTGACTCCCAAGTCTACATCATGAGGATTTCTCTATTATTGCCTGGAGCTCCTCACATTGGAGCCAAATAGGGTTTGTCGTTGCTTGCTGCTACTATCGGATGGTACCACTGTCTGTCGCTACCTGTCATTGCTACCAGAGGTATGTAATTATATATGTTTAAACTGTATCACTATTTTGAGTGTGATTGCAGGAGAAGGGATCTCTAGTCCAAGAAACAATCGTAGATCCAGAGGGATCTCAGATCCAACACATTCAGTGGAACAACGCACTCCAGAAATCATATTGCCTTAAGTACAGGGGACAATATACAACATACTTTTCATCTTGAGTGAAGGAGACTCAGAATAAAATAAACAACACTTTTTCTTGAAGATAAGACTTCAGTTTCCGTGTTTGATTAAATTAATAAGTTTCCAATTTGCACATATCAAGTTTGATAATTTCTACATTACTAGTTGTGACAACAATCCTTGAAAGGTTCTATTACTGCTAAATACAATGAATACTTGGCAGCATGTGAGTACTATTGATATAAATTCTTGCAAGATCAACTAAAATCTCCTCTAGGAGATGCTTCTTGTTTTTCTTCCAAACAGGTAACCTTGGTAATAATATGATGATTACGATGAGATTGTCTTTTTTTTGTTCTTGTTAACATAGATATGTTCTTATGAAAATGCTATTATACTTTTTGGTCCTGTTTTCTTATTCTGGGCATGTTACCATGGAGGAATGATTGATCACAACACTAGAAGAGTGTTGTTCCTATTTCTTATTATTGTATTTTTATTTTGGTTCTTGTTACAAGAAGGCCACAATAAATAGCTCTGAGAAGGAACTACTGTGATTATTGTTCTCATTCTTGTCTACTATTTTTATTATTATAAGTGTATTATTCTTGTATACTATTTTTCCCTTTGTTGTCCTTGTTTCAGGCAGGTCACAAGTGATAACTTTGGAGGAAGCTATAGTGACGGTTGCAGGAAGCAACATATTAGATGGTATCTAGTTTGAGACATGGAGTAGACTATCCAGATAAGAAGTTGTATACACGACTGTATACATCCATGTACCAAAGAAGAAGAAGACGAAGAAGGGTACTTTTGCGATATACATAGTATCTCATATGGAGATTGATTGTAAGGAGAAAAAGGCTCCAAAGATGACCGAACAAATCCCTCTAGTGCAGTTGATCACTCTTCATATCATTAGGAAGAGTTAGTAGAGCCAGAAGGGCATACCCATAATCATTGTAGTAACCAAGAAGAGACCAGCGTGGTTCCATGAAACTTTGCAGGATACAAAATTGATGAGCCATATCATGAGGAGAAGATGGCTCCAAATATTATACAGACTCAGAGGGAGTCAAGATTCAGAGGGAGAATGGAGACTCGGAGACTTTCATATTCAGATGGAAGAGAGAGATGTCTTTTGGAAATGACAGACAAATGCCATGGGTTGAGAAAGTTAGATCGAAGCTTTAGAGACTTTGATGAGATATGAGATCTTATGGGAAGATTCCCTTTCTTCAGTAGACTTTTCTATAGTGACCAAGGAGGAAGCCAGTGAGAAGGACTGGGATACAAATATTTTCCTTAGTTCCGAGACCAGAAGGGAAGTAAGTGGAGACTTCCAAGTTGATCTACAAGATGAAGCATGTTCCAGATAAATAGCCTAGAGATGTACAAAGCTTGATTTGTGTCCAAGGGATTCTCCCAACAAGAGGGAGAAGACTATGACGAGACACTTGCTCCAGTATATTGCTATCGACGAACATGTAGCAGATATGTTGACCAAGCCTCGATCAGGGACAAGCTTGGAGTGGTCCCAATTTTTTTTCTCCAGTAGTGGGAAGTGATGTGTTCCCCAATAGAGGGAAGTGATGAGATACCTAGTAGTGGGAGCTACTCCAATGCAAGTTGGTACACCAACGTAGGCTGGTATGCTACCCCGACGCATGTTGGTACTCCAATGCAGGCCAGAATGCTACCCTAACATAGGTTGGTACTTCAACACAAGCTAGTATGCTACCCTGACGCATGTTGGTACTCCAACACAGGATGGTATGCTACCCGAGCGTAGGTTGGTACGCTACTCCAACGCAGGCTGGTATATTACCCTAGCGCAGGTTGGTATGCTACTCCAACAAAGGCCAGTACACTACTCCAGTGAAAGTGCAAAACTTCTTATGATGTACGGATTCATGAAATTCAACAAGACAATGGTCGAGGTGTGAATAAGCATAGAATTAGTGATGATGATCATGCCAAGAGGAATATCTTCCTCGTTAAGAGGGAGTGTTAAATTTTTTAGTCAGATTTTGTGTGAACTAATGAGTTACTAGTTCTATATGAACTAGATGCCGACATATAGTGTTGGAAATGATTCCCAGTTAGAGTGTCGATCAGTAGCATCAGAGGTTGCTAGATAGATGGCCAACCAATAGTGTTGGAGGTGTTTTCCAGCTAGATGGCTAATGTGCGGATATGATGGTGATACTTGATATGTTTGATCATATGATAACATGTGTGGTTATAGTGATGCTACCTGTAAACTGTTCTGCAAGACCATGTGAGTCTTTCCCATGCCATCTAAGATGGATGGATGTGTTTGAGACCACTACATGTAGAACATCTTAGTTAATATCTCCCTAGCTAAGAGGGAGTGTTGATGTTTTGGTAGTTGTGGGAGGTATTAAACTCCACGTGTAACCTATGACTTAGAATAGAATATTCCGGAAGAAAGTAAACCATTAAACGTATGTGTGGAAACCCTAAAAGACAAGTCAACCTAGAAGAATAAATAAAATTATAATATTATCTTCCAGAAATACAAGTCGGCTCCACAGGAAAAAGATAAACATAAAATATAATTACTAGAAAGTCAGGTCGGCCCAACCAGAAAAGTCACTGGACAGATTAATATAAATGGAGGACGTTTTAGCTCATTTGGATACCTAGTTAATGCGCAAGTCTTGTGGAGAGTTACAGTGGCAGCTGCAACTGCAACTACAAGGAGGAATAGGGGCGCATGGTCATCTGTTGGTCTTGGTCTTGGTCTTGGTCTCTTTCTTGGTGATATTCTTGCTAAGTATGGCACAAGTTTGAGAGAGAGAGAGAGTAGTGGAGTTGTTGCAATTGTGTATATTACTTGTTTTGTGGATATGGAGACTCACTCTCTTGTGCGCTACCCTTGGAGAAGGAGCGCTCTACTTGTCTTGAGTTGTTGATGCAGTTAAAAACTAGGGTTTATCTGTTGGTTTTGGACTAGGCTTGTTGAATTTTTTCTAAGTAAAGGTTGGTGTGCTTGAGAGTGGTATATGTGAATGCCTATGGTTGGGTGACAATGATGTGACATTGTCTATGGTTAAATGAGCATACCAAAATTTCAACACATTTCATATATCTTCTTTTCAGAGACAATAAAATTATCGATCATCTTTTCTTGGTCTTTGATTACTCTAGCCTTGGAGATAATACCATCATATTTGACATGTACACCCTCTAGATAGAGTTCAACTTCTTCAAGTATCTTTTGTTGACCTTCTTGAATCTTATCTTCTTTCTCCTTTTGAAGCTATAATGTGACCCCATATATCAAATTTTGACATCCTTCTTCAATTCTCTATTGCATTTCTAATTTTACCTCATCAATATTTAGGGATTCCTCAACCTTCTTGCAAATTTTCTTTTCAAGTATTTTGGTAGATTCTCCATCCAAGATCTTTCTTTCTTCTTGATTTTGACAATTCTTATTTTCTTCTTTCAATCTCTTAACCTCACCCAATAGTTTTTCATTATGATTTCATAATCTACATATCCATTCGTCATTCTTTTTCAAATCTTCCTTAGACTCATCGTTTTCCCACTTTCCTTTGCTAGTCTTTTCTTGTTTTAAGTTCTTAACCTCCTTAATGAGTGATTCATTAAGGGATCACATCTTAGATAGCTCCTCACCCTTGTTCGTAATATCTCTCTTTGCTTCTTTTAATTCATCTTGAATTATATACCCTTCCTCTATTTTTCTATCCCTAATCCATTTATTTGAGAAAAAAAATTTCAAATTCTTCCCATGAACAGTTCCATCTAGTACCCTTATCAATACTCAACCACCATTCCCAAGCTTCACTAGAAAAATAATTACTTGACCTTGAAGTATTTCTACCATATTCCTTTACCAACCTCAACCATTCCATATAATTGATTTCATCTTTATCTTCATCTCTTGTAAAGTTAGGTATTTCCATTGATTCTTAATTTAGGTCTAATCCCAACCCTTAACTCACAACCTTAGTATATTAAGGATAATGATATAAAATATTTATAATCCTTGTTCTCATATAATCTTATATGTTTCCTCTTTCCAATGGCTTTTGAATCAACTCAATTGGACATTCCGATCAAAAGCTATGATAGTTTTAAGTGAACATACCTTTGAAAACCCTGATTTGGAGTTTGTCCTCCTGACCGACCTTCCTTCTGATGTAATTCTGAAATTTTGGCTCCTATGAGTCTAAAATTGTGACCTGCAGTACTCTTAAATGTCTTCTTTTCAATTCCATAAGTCTGACTAAAATTGGGTGTGCCAAATTAAATTTATGGCAACTTTCCCAAACCTTGATGAATTTTGGCCTATTCTAGAAAGAAAACTTGTACATAATGACACACATCCAATATTGGATAATTGATTCTAAAATTTGCACCCAAAATAATATAGATGTCCTCTTTCCAATGAAACTAGTCTCATGGAATTTGGATAATCTAGGAATAAGATATGATTGTTTTACCCAAAACACTTGTTTGAGACTGGTTATAGGACTAGTAAAAAAACATATCTTCCATAGGGTGTATTTCCAAAAGTAAAACAACCCAGAAGCTAAAATTCATACCACAAGCACCCTAATATGTCTTCTAAACAACCTCCAAGTTTCTCTTTTTGAAGTGGCCCCCAAAAACATTTATAGCGAAAATTTCAAGATGACTTTCTTGAGGAAGCAAAACCCTAAGATCAATGCTCATGTACCAAATGTAATGTAACAAATGCTTAAAATATCATAACAGAACAGAATTACACACCATGTATAGAAATTTGAGCATGGAGCACAACTCCAATATAGATAATAGAGATAA
>ML799668.1:245233-275046 GCA_009831015.1 Picea engelmannii
CAATTGGATTTGAACTCTTCCTATCACAAGATGTTATTTTGTGTTTTGATGCTTTGGAGAGTGTGCCTTACAACCTATTCCAAAGCACTATCCTAGCTAATGTTGGTGAAAAATATCCCTAGAAAATAAAAGTTACTAATAAATTTTAAATTTACGTTGTATTTTAGAGGTTGTTGCTTACTCAAAAGGGAGATGGAAGTGAATCTGATGAAGTTGTGACCTTGACCCAATAAAATGAAAAAAGAGATGAATGTGAAAATTTTCAATTCAATGAACTCTAGTTACAGTAGGGAGAAGGTATTTCTTTTGAAGTACAACAAGATACAAATTGCAATTTCTCAATTTCGAATGAACATAATTCCAAATAGTCACGAACTACAAAATTTTCCAATTTCTTCTCTTCAAAAATATTTCGAATGTAAAAATTTATTATGAGGGATTACTAAAAAGAATAAATGAATTCAATTCTTCCTTTTCAAGAAGAAATCAGAGATGTGATGACGAAAGGAAAACGTAATCCAAGAAAATCAAGACATTCTCAACACAATTCCCAAATCAAATTCGTAATATAGACAAAAACAAAAAAGACAAGAAAAACTTTTGACATAAGCAAGAAAAAAAAGTTTCTTGATCAATGAACAATCTGAAGAATAAAATCAATCCAAAAATTGAAACAAACCAAAGACCTTTTGTCAAACAAGCACCTAGATCAAGATTTGAGATTATATCCTTGCGACAATGACCAAGAAGCAAAAACTTGCAAAATGCAAAGAAAGACTTTCAATCACTGAAAACCAATTACAAGCAAGCTTTAAACTTAGGAATCAATCAAACATGGGCATAAGAAGTTCACCCCAGGCAACTAAGGCAAATTTGGGTAGTAAAAGGCAAATTGACTCACTCCAACAAATTCTACAGGAGTCGTCACAGACTGGAGATGGGACATAGTGCGATGAGCTAAGGTCGTCGCAAGCTGCTATCAGGGCATAGTGTGACATCGCCACACTGGATTGATCAAGCAGAGCACAACACTTAAGTGTCATCGTAGGCTATCAATGAGACACAATGCGACGATCTCTGTAAATGAAGAAAAATTTGGAGAAAGACAAAAAATCTAAATGAACTTCCAAACCCAAGGAGTCCAGATGGATTACCCATAGATTTAGAGAGTGAAATTTATCAGAGGAAGGTAGGCTGAAGGAAAATGGGTAGCAAAAAATCAAAAGGAGGTCGTATCCCCAGTATGGTCGCCAATTTTTTTATGGGACTTATCAGTAAACATAGACATAAACAGATCTCTTTAGATCCACCTAGATCTAGAACAAAACAAAATAGAATATGACGCTTTCCCTAAGCTCTAATCGTTGAGTTTACTATTTAACAAGAGATAGGCAACATACCGTTTAAATATCCCTTCCTCTTGCCGTTGTCGTCCTAGCTCCACTTCGATGCTCCTGTGATATTGAATCTGTAAGGGAACACAAGACAACCAAAGTGAAAGCAATATAATATACTCAACGAGAACCTATGTATGTGATCAAATAATCATACAATAAAACAAATCAAGTTTTATACGAAAGAAACATATCACTATATTATATTAAAATGAAAGTGGAGATTACAACCAAATCCTTGATGTTGCAAAGTCCCCTCTCGATGACCCTTTGCTCCAACACACACACTTGTTGCAATCTTGAATGAAGAAGATCCATAATGACTTGATGAACTGAAATGAGGCTCTCAAGAATGATCCAATGCAAAACTCTCCATACGATCTTAGCCTATTCAACCTTCATTAACCTTAGCCTTTTCCATGAGAAATCCCTCTTTATATAAGGGAAAGAGAGATGGTTAAAGAGATTAGGATGATCCCAACAAATCAGAGAAGCGAATAATATCCCAACCATACAGATGCCACCTCATCTTCTAGAAAATCCCCTTCTAGAACTTTTGTGAAACTTGACCTTTTCTTAGTCTTTTGACATCGTCACACCCTAGTTGTAGATCATCCTGTGGAGACGTCGCATCCCAGCTTTAGAGTAGAGGGCGACAATCAGGCATCGTCGCACACTGCATATGGTGCAACCTACGATGACCTTCCTTAATAGGGTTTTTGAGAAGAGAAAGTCAGTTACTTTCCTCATGAAGAAAGGCTCTTTTTGGGAACATAAACACATGTTGTCAATGGATCACTAGGATGACCAAAATAATGTGTAACAAAGACGTAGAGGGAGAGTGACAGGGGGAAGCCTTGTATTACTTCCCTCAAGCCACATAAGAAGGCATATAATCTCCCATTTATGAGTGATTATATCCATTGCCCCTACACATGATTTGATCTATCTAATGAAGGGGTAGAGAACCCAAATTTTCAAAGGAACACAACAAGGAAGTCATATTGAACTTTATCAAAGGCATTATCCATATCAATTTTGATGATCACGCCTTTCTCATTTTATTGATCATTGGAGTAGATAGATTCCTAGATGAGGACTATATTGTCACAGATTTTTCTTCTTTGGATGAATCCACCTTTCTCTAAAGAAGTTAATGCTAGCAGAAGAGAACTAAGCTTGAAATCCAATATTTTGGTCAACACCTTGTATGAGACATTACATAGAAATATTGGGTGGAACTTGCTGAAGGAATTTGGATTCTTTTCTTTTGTGATGAGTGCCAAGAATCAAGAATTGCTCCCCCCATCAAAGCCTTGCATTCTCCCTTAAGTATTCTGGCATCCATTTTAAAACCCCTTTTACAATATTCCAACAAGCTTTGTATAAATAGTTAAGGAAGCTATCCACACTAGGGGATTTATAAAACTCAATTGACCAAAGATATTTTCCATCTCCTCCTCAGTTATCGGGTTCAACATGCACTAGTTTTATTTTTTTGTTATTACCTATGAGATGACATAGAGCATTTCCCTTGTCAAATTTATTTTTGAGGCTAGACTTGTTTTTGTGTAGAGTTCTACAAAATGGTTGTGAGCAGTTTCTAGCAATTTTTCAAAGTGGGAGATCTTTACCCTAGTTGGAAGCTCCATCTTTGCGATGTTATTGTGAATTCTCTAAAATTCACTCATTTATGGAAAATTTAGTGTTCTTGTCTCCTACCTTGAGATAGAGACTTTATAATTTTAGGCACTAGTGTTCCTCTTCCTCTCTTTGTCCTTGGGTGAGCTTGCTATATAGTTCTATCTCTTGTATTTAGAGTCCTTAGGTGACTTTGTTATCCTCCATATAGCACTAGAAGGTGATGAGTTTCCTCCACCACTTTTCTTGATTGGGTTGGTGGAAGAAATGAGGTTTTTTCCTATTCCCCTAGGGTTTTATTTACTATATTAATTTTGTATTCCTATACAAAGGATGGTGACTCCCAAGTCTACATCATGAGGATTTCTCTATTATTGCCTGGAGCTCCTCACATTGGAGCCAAATAGGGTTTGTCGTTGCTTGCTGCTACTATCGGATGGTACCACTGTCTGTCGCTACCTGTCATTGCTACCAGAGGTATGTAATTATATATGTTTAAACTGTATCACTATTTTGAGTGTGATTGCAGGAGAAGGGATCTCTAGTCCAAGAAACAATCGTAGATCCAGAGGGATCTCAGATCCAACACATTCAGTGGAACAACGCACTCCAGAAATCATATTGCCTTAAGTACAGGGGACAATATACAACATACTTTTCATCTTGAGTGAAGGAGACTCAGAATAAAATAAACAACACTTTTTCTTGAAGATAAGACTTCAGTTTCCGTGTTTGATTAAATTAATAAGTTTCCAATTTGCACATATCAAGTTTGATAATTTCTACATTACTAGTTGTGACAACAATCCTTGAAAGGTTCTATTACTGCTAAATACAATGAATACTTGGCAGCATGTGAGTACTATTGATATAAATTCTTGCAAGATCAACTAAAATCTCCTCTAGGAGATGCTTCTTGTTTTTCTTCCAAACAGGTAACCTTGGTAATAATATGATGATTACGATGAGATTGTCTTTTTTTTGTTCTTGTTAACATAGATATGTTCTTATGAAAATGCTATTATACTTTTTGGTCCTGTTTTCTTATTCTGGGCATGTTACCATGGAGGAATGATTGATCACAACACTAGAAGAGTGTTGTTCCTATTTCTTATTATTGTATTTTTATTTTGGTTCTTGTTACAAGAAGGCCACAATAAATAGCTCTGAGAAGGAACTACTGTGATTATTGTTCTCATTCTTGTCTACTATTTTTATTATTATAAGTGTATTATTCTTGTATACTATTTTTCCCTTTGTTGTCCTTGTTTCAGGCAGGTCACAAGTGATAACTTTGGAGGAAGCTATAGTGACGGTTGCAGGAAGCAACATATTAGATGGTATCTAGTTTGAGACATGGAGTAGACTATCCAGATAAGAAGTTGTATACACGACTGTATACATCCATGTACCAAAGAAGAAGAAGACGAAGAAGGGTACTTTTGCGATATACATAGTATCTCATATGGAGATTGATTGTAAGGAGAAAAAGGCTCCAAAGATGACCGAACAAATCCCTCTAGTGCAGTTGATCACTCTTCATATCATTAGGAAGAGTTAGTAGAGCCAGAAGGGCATACCCATAATCATTGTAGTAACCAAGAAGAGACCAGCGTGGTTCCATGAAACTTTGCAGGATACAAAATTGATGAGCCATATCATGAGGAGAAGATGGCTCCAAATATTATACAGACTCAGAGGGAGTCAAGATTCAGAGGGAGAATGGAGACTCGGAGACTTTCATATTCAGATGGAAGAGAGAGATGTCTTTTGGAAATGACAGACAAATGCCATGGGTTGAGAAAGTTAGATCGAAGCTTTAGAGACTTTGATGAGATATGAGATCTTATGGGAAGATTCCCTTTCTTCAGTAGACTTTTCTATAGTGACCAAGGAGGAAGCCAGTGAGAAGGACTGGGATACAAATATTTTCCTTAGTTCCGAGACCAGAAGGGAAGTAAGTGGAGACTTCCAAGTTGATCTACAAGATGAAGCATGTTCCAGATAAATAGCCTAGAGATGTACAAAGCTTGATTTGTGTCCAAGGGATTCTCCCAACAAGAGGGAGAAGACTATGACGAGACACTTGCTCCAGTATATTGCTATCGACGAACATGTAGCAGATATGTTGACCAAGCCTCGATCAGGGACAAGCTTGGAGTGGTCCCAATTTTTTTTCTCCAGTAGTGGGAAGTGATGTGTTCCCCAATAGAGGGAAGTGATGAGATACCTAGTAGTGGGAGCTACTCCAATGCAAGTTGGTACACCAACGTAGGCTGGTATGCTACCCCGACGCATGTTGGTACTCCAATGCAGGCCAGAATGCTACCCTAACATAGGTTGGTACTTCAACACAAGCTAGTATGCTACCCTGACGCATGTTGGTACTCCAACACAGGATGGTATGCTACCCGAGCGTAGGTTGGTACGCTACTCCAACGCAGGCTGGTATATTACCCTAGCGCAGGTTGGTATGCTACTCCAACAAAGGCCAGTACACTACTCCAGTGAAAGTGCAAAACTTCTTATGATGTACGGATTCATGAAATTCAACAAGACAATGGTCGAGGTGTGAATAAGCATAGAATTAGTGATGATGATCATGCCAAGAGGAATATCTTCCTCGTTAAGAGGGAGTGTTAAATTTTTTAGTCAGATTTTGTGTGAACTAATGAGTTACTAGTTCTATATGAACTAGATGCCGACATATAGTGTTGGAAATGATTCCCAGTTAGAGTGTCGATCAGTAGCATCAGAGGTTGCTAGATAGATGGCCAACCAATAGTGTTGGAGGTGTTTTCCAGCTAGATGGCTAATGTGCGGATATGATGGTGATACTTGATATGTTTGATCATATGATAACATGTGTGGTTATAGTGATGCTACCTGTAAACTGTTCTGCAAGACCATGTGAGTCTTTCCCATGCCATCTAAGATGGATGGATGTGTTTGAGACCACTACATGTAGAACATCTTAGTTAATATCTCCCTAGCTAAGAGGGAGTGTTGATGTTTTGGTAGTTGTGGGAGGTATTAAACTCCACGTGTAACCTATGACTTAGAATAGAATATTCCGGAAGAAAGTAAACCATTAAACGTATGTGTGGAAACCCTAAAAGACAAGTCAACCTAGAAGAATAAATAAAATTATAATATTATCTTCCAGAAATACAAGTCGGCTCCACAGGAAAAAGATAAACATAAAATATAATTACTAGAAAGTCAGGTCGGCCCAACCAGAAAAGTCACTGGACAGATTAATATAAATGGAGGACGTTTTAGCTCATTTGGATACCTAGTTAATGCGCAAGTCTTGTGGAGAGTTACAGTGGCAGCTGCAACTGCAACTACAAGGAGGAATAGGGGCGCATGGTCATCTGTTGGTCTTGGTCTTGGTCTTGGTCTCTTTCTTGGTGATATTCTTGCTAAGTATGGCACAAGTTTGAGAGAGAGAGAGAGTAGTGGAGTTGTTGCAATTGTGTATATTACTTGTTTTGTGGATATGGAGACTCACTCTCTTGTGCGCTACCCTTGGAGAAGGAGCGCTCTACTTGTCTTGAGTTGTTGATGCAGTTAAAAACTAGGGTTTATCTGTTGGTTTTGGACTAGGCTTGTTGAATTTTTTCTAAGTAAAGGTTGGTGTGCTTGAGAGTGGTATATGTGAATGCCTATGGTTGGGTGACAATGATGTGACATTGTCTATGGTTAAATGAGCATACCAAAATTTCAACACATTTCATATATCTTCTTTTCAGAGACAATAAAATTATCGATCATCTTTTCTTGGTCTTTGATTACTCTAGCCTTGGAGATAATACCATCATATTTGACATGTACACCCTCTAGATAGAGTTCAACTTCTTCAAGTATCTTTTGTTGACCTTCTTGAATCTTATCTTCTTTCTCCTTTTGAAGCTATAATGTGACCCCATATATCAAATTTTGACATCCTTCTTCAATTCTCTATTGCATTTCTAATTTTACCTCATCAATATTTAGGGATTCCTCAACCTTCTTGCAAATTTTCTTTTCAAGTATTTTGGTAGATTCTCCATCCAAGATCTTTCTTTCTTCTTGATTTTGACAATTCTTATTTTCTTCTTTCAATCTCTTAACCTCACCCAATAGTTTTTCATTATGATTTCATAATCTACATATCCATTCGTCATTCTTTTTCAAATCTTCCTTAGACTCATCGTTTTCCCACTTTCCTTTGCTAGTCTTTTCTTGTTTTAAGTTCTTAACCTCCTTAATGAGTGATTCATTAAGGGATCACATCTTAGATAGCTCCTCACCCTTGTTCGTAATATCTCTCTTTGCTTCTTTTAATTCATCTTGAATTATATACCCTTCCTCTATTTTTCTATCCCTAATCCATTTATTTGAGAAAAAAAATTTCAAATTCTTCCCATGAACAGTTCCATCTAGTACCCTTATCAATACTCAACCACCATTCCCAAGCTTCACTAGAAAAATAATTACTTGACCTTGAAGTATTTCTACCATATTCCTTTACCAACCTCAACCATTCCATATAATTGATTTCATCTTTATCTTCATCTCTTGTAAAGTTAGGTATTTCCATTGATTCTTAATTTAGGTCTAATCCCAACCCTTAACTCACAACCTTAGTATATTAAGGATAATGATATAAAATATTTATAATCCTTGTTCTCATATAATCTTATATGTTTCCTCTTTCCAATGGCTTTTGAATCAACTCAATTGGACATTCCGATCAAAAGCTATGATAGTTTTAAGTGAACATACCTTTGAAAACCCTGATTTGGAGTTTGTCCTCCTGACCGACCTTCCTTCTGATGTAATTCTGAAATTTTGGCTCCTATGAGTCTAAAATTGTGACCTGCAGTACTCTTAAATGTCTTCTTTTCAATTCCATAAGTCTGACTAAAATTGGGTGTGCCAAATTAAATTTATGGCAACTTTCCCAAACCTTGATGAATTTTGGCCTATTCTAGAAAGAAAACTTGTACATAATGACACACATCCAATATTGGATAATTGATTCTAAAATTTGCACCCAAAATAATATAGATGTCCTCTTTCCAATGAAACTAGTCTCATGGAATTTGGATAATCTAGGAATAAGATATGATTGTTTTACCCAAAACACTTGTTTGAGACTGGTTATAGGACTAGTAAAAAAACATATCTTCCATAGGGTGTATTTCCAAAAGTAAAACAACCCAGAAGCTAAAATTCATACCACAAGCACCCTAATATGTCTTCTAAACAACCTCCAAGTTTCTCTTTTTGAAGTGGCCCCCAAAAACATTTATAGCGAAAATTTCAAGATGACTTTCTTGAGGAAGCAAAACCCTAAGATCAATGCTCATGTACCAAATGTAATGTAACAAATGCTTAAAATATCATAACAGAACAGAATTACACACCATGTATAGAAATTTGAGCATGGAGCACAACTCCAATATAGATAATAGAGATAATTTACACAATAATTCCTTAAACAATAGGAGAACCTCCTCCAAATAACCAAATACACTTATACGTTACCATTCACATGTATTCAATAATGAATACATGATCTCTATATATACATATTCACACACCTAACATGATGCCCTGTTACTATTATCCCAACCCTATTACATATATATTTACACATTACATGTACATTTATCCCTATATATGCCCCCCCTTGGGGTCATATCATACACATTTTTCCCTCTATATGCCCCCCTTGGGTCATAACAGGAAAAGAGGGGTTTGGAGATAGAGAAGGTAGGGTCTAGTAGAGGAGGATATAAGTTGAGGTGAAGAAAGAGAGGTTGTTACACATTATTTATGTCCCCCCTATGACCGTTAATGATGTACACCTATCCTTTTCCTTTAGAAGGATCAATGGCCTTAATCCCTGGAGAAGAATGAAGACACATTTTTCCAGAGAAATGAAATTATCTTTTCCTTTGTAAAAACCTTGTGAAGAAGGATCATCGCACCTTGCTCAGTGTTAAGGGTGTGACGATCTAGGATCGATGCAATTTGCACCACAGTGGTCTGTGACATTGTCACACTTTGCTTAATGTTAAGGGTGCGATAATTTTCCGTACGAAGAAAAAGAGAAGTTTCTTGATGCTTATAGAATAGAAGCTTTGAGGGTGAGGTGGCCTCTGATCGGTTTGGATCTGAGTTGCATCCCTAATCTCATGAGATCATACTAACTTGCTCACCCTATCCTTTTCAGCTTATAAAAAGAGAGGAGGTCTCATGGGGAAAACTAGTTTTTAGCTTGGAGTGTTTGGAATGGTTTTTGAGTTGTTGGAGCTTGGTGAGATAGCTTGGAGTTAGATTTTTGAGCCTATGTTGGCTTTGATTTTCACATTGCCAAGTTGAGATTGTGAATAACTTTAAAATCTACAATCTCGGAATGCGTGGAGCAGAATTGTGTGGGAAGTAAGGAACTGTTGGAAGGAACCAGACAACATCAAGGCTGGTGGTTGTATATTTCTTCCACAATCTTTAATACAGATACACTGTTTCTTTCTTATATGAACGTTATTTGTCCATATTGTATGATTCCTTGATCATGTACATAGTTTCATATCAAATAGACTATGTTATTCTCCGCTGGCTTATGTTTATTTGCAGATACTTCTCCATAAGCCTTACGACAAAGCTAGGATCACATTGGCAAGGTCAAGTCTACCAAATTTAAAATGTATGTTTTGGATCCTCTTCTTATTTGATATTTAAAATATAAGGAAAGTTCAGTGTACCGTTTTTTTTGTTCTAATTTATTGTTGAATTTAGAGAGATCAATTTGTGTCCGCACTTACCGATTTGTCCGATAACAAAATTGGTGACCAAAGTGGGTGATCAGATTGTTTTCCTAGTAGTCTTGCTTGCTTTATTTGATTGCCTGGGTTCTATTTTTTGAGTCACTAGGAGATCTAGACTGACTCATTGACTGTTGATTTCACTGAAAAAATTTATCATTTTTTATTTTTTCCATATTTTTAGTGTTTGACGCACTCTGCTTTGAGACACAGTGCGACATCGTCGCACTATAATGCTCTCTGGCTTGTGTTGATCCGGGAACGTCGCACTGTGCTGGATAGTAGCCCACGATGATTGTGTGAAAAATTATTTTTTTATGGTTTTGCCTTGCCTAGATCTTAGATAAGTGTTTGGGGTGAATTGTTGGATCTAATTATAGTCTACTTGATAGCTTTGAATCTGCTTTTAGCCATTTTTTTCTTTGGTTTATCCTGTTTTCTTTTGAGAGATTTGATCTCTTGCTTTGAGTGTCTTTCAGTTACAAAGAATTGTTTTTTATTTAGAATTATTTAGTGAAAGCACTTCTATTTTTGAATAGTTCGTTTTAAAAGAAAAAATTTAGTTTGGGTTGCTTTTGTTTTGAAGAAGCTCGCTATTGATTTTAGTGTATCTTTGAAAAGAAAATTTTACTTTCTTGATTTGTATTAGGTTGGGGGCCTCCTTGCATTTGAAGTAGCGACATTGCATGGTTTTTGTCATTTTTGGTCTTGAATTAAAAGAATCATGTATTGGTGTACAGTCTCTTTGGCTCATTTCTTGAGGATCTTGATATCGATAAGTTTAATAAAATTTTGGGACATTGTGCATATGGGAATCATAAACGTTTTCTCCTTCTCGTAATATAGATTTCATTGAAGTGAAATATTTACATTCTCATTTCTTTGCATTGTTTAGATTTGGTCAAAACATCATTCAGTCCATGCCCTTTTCCTCTTGAGTAACAACAACTTAATAAAATTTTATGCGTTAATTAAAATCTACCTAGAAACTTTTATTTCTAGGGCTCTTTGCAACCTACATTATATTACTTTTATTTCTAGGGATCTTTGCAATAATAGTTGTAGGGCTTTGGAATAGGTGAAAGATAACTTTCCACAGATGTAAACAAACATAGAATCTTGAGTTAGGGAGTGGCGAAATCCATTTACTACATTTTGTCCTGGGAAGCCCTTCTCACACAAGGGTCAATCACGAGGTTGCATTAAGGTCAACATAGTTACTAACCTTGCTTTGTTGGTCCTAGTGTAGTGGTTTCACGTATTATTGGGGGTACCTTGAGAAAAAAACCCTGTGCGGGCCTTCTCAAGTAGATTTCAGGCTCGGTTACCCTACCCTTGCACGTATATCGAACTGTCGATTGTTTCCCCAGGCATCATTGTTGTATTTGGTAACCTTAGTGGCCTTTCTTTAGGGTCTTTACACGAGGTGACAGTTAAGGGGAAAGTCTTCGTTGTACCTGGAATCGACGTTGGCCAAAATCACTCGGGATGCTTGGAGGGTAAATCCACATTTATTGTGTGGAAGCTTGCACCAAGGCATAATTCTGTTAAGCAGGTCGTCAACGTAACTTTTCCACCTGCTCTATCTCAGCCCCTTCTTACATTGTTCCCACGACGTTGGATTTCATCACCAACTAGTGCGTTCATTGTGAGAAGGCTTTGTTTGTTTACTTGCTTCCTAGATTTTTAGCGTGTGTTGTTTGTTTTCCCTAGTGGGCCTTAGTTTGGATCCATATTTATGGCATATGTACCCGGAACGTACAACTAAGGTGGAACCTTTTAATTTTCCATCTTACGGAAACATTGTTCCTCCTTACATCGCTACTTTGAGCCTTCCAAGTCTCATGATTGGATTACCGGTGTGGTTTTTTTCCGCTCCAGTAATCCAGAGTGCAACAAGCTAAGTCACCTGGTTCGAGTTCGAATTTGAATTCGACAACCTTGAAATTCGATAATAAAAATTTTGGTAATAAAATTCGACATTAATTCGGCATTCAGTTTGGCATACTAAAAATTATATATAATAAAATTCAAAAAATACATTAAATACATTTGATAGAAAAATAAAAATAACATGACTAAACATATATTTAAAAACAGTCTTATTCAAAATTTAAAAACATCTTCACCTTATACAAAATTTAAATACATGTTCATGAAATCATACCGTCTATCCGCAATTGCGTTTTCATTTTCCTATACTAGGCACAACAAATTTTCTAAGCTTTGAAGACGCTAAAATATTCTCTGGTTTCTACTCATATGAAGATGCTAAAATATTGGTCAGTTTCTACTCATATGACAGTTGGGTATCCCTTATTAGATTACACATATTGATTGAGGGATTTATCTTCCTTCGAAATCTGATGTTACAATTCTTGAGAGTATACATATCTTCAAAATCAGATGTTACCAAACCTTTGTTCTGTGTTTTTAACGACTCTGGAGTCGGCGTTGAACGTGGGGAGTAATATCAATATTCGAATTTTAAACGTGGAACCCAGAGCCCAAAGGAAAAGAACACAGCGTTGGTCAGGCAGGGCTGCAAAGTAACTATAATACCATACATAGAGTGGCGGAGGTCTGAGGAAATGAACGTGAAGACGGGGGAGGAAGAATGTTGTACGCGGATTCTAGAGGGAGGAAAATGCAGGTCTATGCGGCACTCGTCTTAGGGTATTTTTAATTTTACACGAATTTCATGCCGAATTTAAAGAAATTAAATCAAATTTAGATGAATTTAATTTCGAATAAGTTTGGGTTTGAATGCAGTTTGGAATTCGCCGAACTCTAACCGAATTTATTCGGTTTCCTTTGAAATTCGGCGAATTTCGAATTTTTTCCTTGAAATTCGCCGAATGCGGTGACTTAGGCAACAAGTGATTTGGTTGTAAGAACTTCCCCCCAAGAACATCAACCTCATGTTGATCCTTCACCTTCTTCACCAGTAAGATCTTCTTCACCTTCTTTACTTGCAAGGCCTTCTTCCATTTCATCTTCTTCTCCGAGTGAAAGCTCTGAAGCCAGTAACCTGGTGGATAAGAAGAAGAATACAAGGAATATTAAGAATAAGAAAAGTAAGCAAGGGTCCAAACTTCCAACCACTGCCAGACATATTGGAAAACAACCAGTTATTGTTAATTGTGTTGGGAGTGTCAATGATGCTGAGATCACCCAAACAACCCATAAGCCCAAGTACCCTTGCAGGATTTGTAAGGGCATCCATCTTCTTAAGGATTTCCCTGGTCTATCCAAGGTTATAGAAGCATGGTCTACACACCCTCGCCATGCCATGTTGTCAGCCTCTGAATAACATGTTAATAACCTCCCATCGACTAGTCAGGATATCGTTGGGAAGAATAAAATTAGAGTTAAATTCCCATGTAGGTTATGTGCAGGGAGTCATCAAACTCACCTTTTCCATCGTATGGACGAAACCTTGAAATTACTAGAAGACATGACTGTATCTTAGCCTCAACTTCCAGCTTCTTACTGCAAGCTTAATATCAACCCACCTGTAGTTGATGGAATGATCAATCTGGTCCCTTCGTTGGTTATTTTGGTTGATCATGTAGTCAATATGGTCACATCCTTAATTGAACCCATTGAAAAAGTGCTCGATCCGATCCCATCCTCGGTCGATCCCACTCTCCCATTATAAAGTGAAACCCAAGCGGTTGATTTGTTTCCATCCGTCAACTCCATTCTCCACTTGGAGAATGAAACCCAAGTGGTCGATCTGATCCTATCATCGGTCGATCCTACTCTCCCACTAGAGATTAAACCCGATACTTCCCATGTTTTTCTCGTTGATATAGAATCTATCGTGCTAGGGGGAATTCCTCCTTCTCCCATGGAACCCCCTCCAAGTAATCATGCCATCCTTTTTAATTGGGGTGTGCTAACTGGACCTCGTCTTCCCTCTCACATTCCTTTCAATATTACAATACAATTTTGTGGTTGAGACGTTCCTCAGACACTGATAGACGAAGGTGCGTCCGTTAGTATTTTTTCCTCTATTGCTTGGCAAGATCTGGGTTGTCCTTAGCTTGTGTCGGTTATGCAGAATCTATAATATTTTAATAGAAGAACTAGTCAACCTTTAGGGGCCCTTCCTCAGTTTCCTGTAACTTTGGGAGGGAAAATTGTCTTTATTGATGTTATGGTAATCCAAGACCCCTTGGATTTCGATTTACTCCTTGGGCAAGATTATGTCTATGCCATGAAATCTATTGTGTCCACTCTTTTTTCGTGTGATATATCCCTCACGATGGAAGAGTTATGGCTATTGACCAACTTTCATTCGTTGGCCTCGACTTGACCATTGACTTAATGACCTCCCTAAATGGTTCTTATATTCAACCGATATCACCCCCACCACAGGTCAATTATGTGGCATTGTCTCCCATGCCTTCAGTTGCCGATGAATATGAGCCTCTCACTGTAATCTCAGCCTCTTATGAATTAGCTCTGGTAGTTGACATGGTGATTTCCTTGATAGGGATTTTAGATCCTGACCTCCTTACCCCCTATTGCAGCCCTCGACATGTGTTCCTTATGGAGTGTGTTTCTTCCATCAAGTGAAGATCTCTTGGAATCCATGATCAAGTTTTGTCCCTAGACATGGTGTCCTTCGAGAGCATTGTCCTCTTGGAATCCATGATTAAGAAGAGAGAATTGAGCATGGTTTTCTGATTTCAAGCTCGTTAAAAAATGAAACCAGCTACGAGGATAGTTTTTCATCTTCGTGGAAACCTCATTTAACAATGAAATGGAGCTTACGAGCATAGTTCTTTTACCATGTCAAGATCGTTAAAAAATGAAACAGAGGTTTGGGATTGAACCTCGATTCTCGAGCATAGTTTTTCTTTTCTGTGTCAAGCTCGTTAAAAAATGAAATAGATTTCCCTCCTCTTCAATTGATTCAAGTACTTTGTTACGTATAGTATTTGAAGCTTCATTTCATTCATCTTTTCCATTGGATGAGACGAAGCTTGGGGGGTAATGCTTACAGCCTTTGAAATTCATGCTGAATTTAAGCCGCTAACTTCTTAAGCTGGGGGAAAAGTATCAACCATCCATGGATAATGTGTTGGGAAGTCGCAAGCATAGTTTTCTCTGGTTCAAGATTGTGTAAAAATGAAACTCTTAAGCTGGGGGAAAAGTACCAACCATCCTTGGATAATGCGTTGGAAATTCGCAAGTATAGTTTTCTCTGGTTCAAGCTTGTGTAAAAATGAAACTACCTACCTCAAGCATAGTTTCCTCTAGTTCAAACTTGTGTAAAAATGAAACCAGGTCCAAGCATAGTTTTGTCTAGTTTAAACTTGTGTAAAAATAAAATCTATCCCAAGCATAGTTTTGTTTTGTTTTAAGCTTGCGTAAAAATGAAAACAATCCCGAGCTCAATATTTTTTCTTTCTTGTGCTCGTAAATAAATGAGAATGTAATCGAGTAAAATTTTATCACTTTTTCAGACTCGTAAAGGTTATACGAAAAAGGAACCCCCTGGAGTTCCTTTTAAGCTCTTTTCAAACTCTCTAAACATGAAAAGATTGCCAAGTGATCTTGTTCTTTTCACGCTCATTAAAGTATTTTGAAGAAAATGCTTGTTGAGTGGTATATTATCTCTTTTTCGGTCTCATCATACTACCTTATGAAAAATGACATTTTGGAGTTTCCTTTAAGTGTTTTTCAGACTCCATAAATATAAAAAACCATCGAGTTTACTTTCTTTGGACTCATAAAACAAACATCGAAAGACCCATATGGGACCGAACCACTCCTTCCTAGGGTTCGTTAAAAAATCTCCAAGGGACTCATCTGAAGGATGAGATTACAAGTCAATCATATGTTATCCTCCTTAATCTTGTGTAAAAATAAAGAGGTACTCGCCATAAATGGTGGGGGGGAATTTGGGAAAGAAATGTGTCTAAATCTGTATTTTATGGAAGAGTCGCTTTTGAACATGAAACCCTTTCACTCCCTTTGTTTCTAGGTTGGAAAATCCACTTGTCTCTTGATCATACTCCTTTATAAGACTACAAATTGGTATGTGATCCCTATTTTTGAGTCAGCGTTTCTAGGACAATTGTCGTGTCTGTTAACACTGAGTAAATTGTTGGGCTGAAAAAACAATCTACAAAGGTAACCTACAAACCAACTTTAAGACTGGAAACTAGCCTTTCCAATCTATATAAGACTCTTTGTGAGACTTGATCTCTGATAGACGGGTTTTTTTTCTTGATGGATAGATTTTAAACTTCAAGGTAGATTTTTAACAGGTCTGCTGACAAGAGATAGTGTTTCTAGGGCTATGGAATCAACCCCTGAAAACAAAGAAATAATGTTTGTTAGGTAGAACTCCTCAGAGGAACAAAGGCTAAACAAGGTGATGAACTTCAATATTTAATTTGATTATGTAGGGAGAAATAAGAAAATAAACATACAACAAAATCAGAGCACCGCAATGGATGAATTTTGATCTGAGCTGGGAAGATAGATAAAATTTAAATCGGTTTAGTCTAGAGCACCACTTAGATGAATTCTGGACTTTAAAATTTACCAATTTAAACAGAAGAGAAGTGCAAATGAATATGAATACACAGGAAATACATACAAGGAGAGGTACAAACTTCAGAGCATCACCATTAGAATCTTTATCTCAAGGAACTCAGGACTTCTACATTTGTATTTCCTTCGATTCAAGAAATTACAAAGAGGATCAAAATATCTATACTTCTGCCTGCGCCCCTTTTTTACATCAAAATAGTCCCTATATATAGAAAGTAAAGCTACACTAAGCTGCTAGGAATAAAACTACTATCTCCTAAAGTTGTGGATCTGGTTGTTTTCAAAGAGAATAACAACCTTTACAAAAATTATCAAAAATAGGAAAATTGATCTCACAATCACAAACTATTCGGGACGTTGTTTACAATCATAATTTTTTTTAGGAAAATCACAACCATATGGTTGTGATTAAACATTATGTGTATTTTTGGACAACACTGTCACCGTTGCGCAATAGATTTTGGTTTTTGTTGCACAATTGTTGGCTGCGGAATTTGTGCAGTGATTTCACATGGCAGATCTTCATGCAGAGGTTGTGCGCATGAATCCAGTTAGATGAAGAGAATGGGATCATCCAATTTTTCCATAGATTCTTTGTTCAAAGTCACATGCAGTTGTAAGGCCCTATTTTCCCTTCTCAATGACAAGATTTTTCTTTTCAAACTCTTCATTTATCTCAACAAAGCCCCATTTATTTTTAGCTTTAATTGAACATCAGAGAGAGGTGCACATGCATTATCAATAGTTGGTCTGCATTCTTTGAAATGTTCCATGATTCTTTCCTCTGGCATCCTCTTTTCCTCCCTAAGATCAATGATTACATCTTGGGCCTCTCTAAGCTGCTTTTTAAGCCAATTTATATTATTTTCTCTTGTTGTTGGCGAGGTAGGAGACAATTGACCTGTTTGACTCTGTGATGTCGGTGTTTCAATAATATTTTTTTCCAACTTCCTTCTAAATTCTCCATTTTCTTGATAAAATTGGGCTATGACGTGTTGAGTTTGCTTTAGTTGTTGTTTCATTTCCTGAGTATTTTCATTTTCCTCACCTAAATCCACTTGTCTTTCATCAATTCCCTTGTTTACACATTCAACAAGCTCTAGTTGAACTATTTGTATGGGAAATCTCTTGGAAGAGGACTTGGTTTGCGGTTTACTGGGAGCTTGGATCTCCTCAGTTTTATCAGTAAATCTTGACCTGTTTCTCTTCTGGGATGTTGTCTAACCAAATGACAAGTCTTCTATTTCTTTCCCTTTTCTTATTTCAGTAACATCTTCCTTTCTTGCCTCTGAACTATGAAGTGTTGATTCCTCAGCAGATAGAGGAATGTCTCCTTTAGGGTCTCTGGTAATGTTAGCCAAAATCTAAAAGGAATTCCAGTCCTTTTTCAAATTTCTCAACTCTTCAACCACTAACATCTTAATTAATGAAAAATGGAATAAGTTGTTCCCTGACTGATCAGCTTTGGCCTGGACATTGTCTGCCATCTTTCCCGGGCTTCAACACAAGAAGAAAGGTAAGTTTAAGGGGTTTTCCCTATGAAATGCATCAGTAACCTGATGTGGTATGGATGCACCTTGTCGAATCTTCCTTCACAAGTGAAGTATTTTTTTATTATCTTCAAAAGTTTCTCAAAAGGATCCAGAAGATACTCGCTTGGAATGTCGGTTCGAATTTTCCAATTTCGATATTCAGGCTTGATGAAATCCATATAACATGAAATGTCTAAAGGCATACCTTTAAACCATTTTTCTCCCTGCAGAGGGATCTTCGTCGCAGCTGACATAGTTTCCTCTATCATTTGGAAAGTGATTCCCGCAATTGTCGCACTGACACCAGTAAAATTGAGGGAGAACTGCTTAGTCATTTGCACATTATATCCTTGAATCCTTTCACAGAAATGCATACATTCGGCTTGTTCAAAAGATGCCTTGATCACTAGGTCTGGATTTTTTAACTTCAAATCCTGAGATTCGAACCTAACGGCCCTACCACTTCTTGCATTCTTTCTTTTTCTTTGAGAAGTTTCCATGGTGCTGGTATATGTTAATTTCAAGTGCGCAACAATAAATTGGAATACCCTCTCTACGCAGCAAATAAGAATGATGAAATTTTCAGAAACTTCAATAAAAGGTAGCAACATGAATCTTTGTGTGGAAAACAAATCAGTAACATAAAATTCGGCGTGGCAGTAAAGTGAGACGGAAAAATTATTCACAGTGGAAAAATTGACGTGACAGAAAAGTGTGAAGGAAAATTTTGGCATAGTAGAAAACTTGGCACAGCAGGAAAGTATGACGGAAAAATTCGACGCAGTGGGAAAAATTGGTGCGGCAACAAACAACAATGGGAAACTTGGTGCAAAAAAAATCTCAGCACAACAGTAGGTAGTTCAGAAGAAGGAAGGTTGACTGTGAGAAGAAACAACTCGTTCCAAAAGCTAGTTTACAGTGAGCTCCAAGAAGACTTTTAAGCAATGGAGGAGACGCAGTGAAATCAAAATAACAGACTTACATAACGACTGACAACAAATAGTTTTTACGCAACTGACTTACATAGAGATCTTTACAGCTGAAAATACAGTATTTCTACACTCTAACACACATGAAATTGAACACAGGTATTTTTGGTCAACATGACCTTGGATAAAACCCCCCCGGGGAAAACCAGTTTGGAATATATGTCTATATATGAGGAGAATAGATGGTGGAATACAATAAGTACAAAATATAGATGAACCTGATACAATAGTAGCTTGATCCAAGGTGAAATACAATTCCAAATGAAGCAAGAGCATCCTAGGATGGTGTGCCCCCCATAAATGCTTCCAAGACCACTGAAATGGATCCAGATGCCAACTGGACGCTCTGAACAAGAAACCCCTCCACAATACTCTGATATTGGAGTGCAGCCTCCCTTTGAAACAAACCTCATTGCAAACTGAGCTCTCTAATACCTCCCCCATGATGATGCGCCCTACTCCTCAAGTGCATTGATCCAGATTTAGGAGCGAAACGAACTGATTAACAGATTGAATACAATAAACATAGAGATATGAAGAACAACACAAATATCCAATGAACAATATCTTCTATTAAATAATGAAATAGGTTGAAACTTTAAAACTGCAGAACTGAAACACTTGCTCGAATGGTGGTATCTATCTCTGAGAAGAGATGTGGTTTCTATGCGCATATGTCTGAGAAGAATGGATTACGATGAGGCTCCAGATGCCTTTTTGAGATTACTCATGAATGCCAAAACCCTAGACATCCAAAATCCTAACCCTAGAAGGTGAAACGCCAAAATTCATGTGGGCCCTATGGGTAAGTTGGTGTAATTTGGTACCTCAACTTCTCAGGGTCGTAAACTTTTCATACGACCTCTGTTTTAGGTGTGTGATATCCCATTGGAAAGGTCTTTTAGAAAACTACACATTGTGTCATCAAACTCCAACTCTGCCTATAGTTTGGTTGTGGCGAGACAAAAAAACAACGTTTAGGGCCCCAAAACGGCCCTGGAAGTACAACAAGATGTGATGACATGAAAACATACAAAATAATCCAATTGGATTAGGTGAGAGTCCACATGTATCGACCTGGAGGATGTGTGGGGTTTCATATATCCCTATAAGTGTAGAACCCACAATTACAAGGTAGTACATAAGAACGTGCTGAACAAAAAAATGAACACAAGGAGTCAGTTGGAATAGGTGAGTGGCCACCAATATCCATCTAGATCATGTGCCCTCCTTAGTATTGGAAGATACTCAATAAATAAATTGGGCACTAAGCCTCCATGAACCCTCCATGCAAGGAGGCTCCCAATCTTTCCTCTCCCAATGCTTGAAACCTCATCCTCTTGCTATCTCTCAAACTCTTGGAGTGAACAAATGACTGAATGACCTCTCCTTTGCCCCTTGTGCCCTCCTTTAGGATGCATAAGGAAACCTAAAAGTTGGGTGGATGAGATCATCTCATATCATCCCTAATCAATGGTTGAGATCATCTCAAATGAATCTCAACTCAAAACCCACTTTACTTAAGTTTCCATAGTTTCACTTTATGTCTATTAATTCACCTACTTTGTGAATTAATTACCACTTTAGGCTAAAATGACCAAATTTCACTTTTGACTTAAATCTCCTAAGTCAAAGTGAAATTCGACATAAAGTACATAGTACATGGTACAAAGTACTTCCCTCATGTGTTTAGAATCTCACAAACACAAGGAGACCACTTTCCAAGGTACCCAAATCTCAACACCACTTCAGTACCAAATCATTCACCTTGAAGTCATCTTCCTTAGTGTGTCTATCAAATTTCATTTTATCCTGGTGCAGCTGTGATTTATTGAAGAGATGTTCTCTCATTTGATGTACATGGATTAATTGGTTTATTCTCCTTAAAGTATCGTTAGGTTCATCTTGTTGTTCTTGCATCAGTCTCATCATTGGCAGTCCTAATGAGGTAGGAAAATTTTTCTATGAACCATATACGGTCTGGAAAGGCGATATGGAAATAGACCTTTTACTGGTAATTTTGTCAGCCCATAATGCATATATGAGATTTTTGTCCCAAGATTTCTTGTTCTCTTATAGAAGCTTCTTAATAATCACGGTCAAGTTTTTATTAGACGATTCAGCCAACCCATTACCTTGTGGGTAATAAGCAGTGGAATGACCAAGAGTTATATTATAGTCACTGCATAATTTCTCCATTTTCTTGGATTTGAATGTCGCTGCATTATCAGTGATGATATTGACTGGACAACCAAATCTAGACAAAATATTACTTTCTAAAAATTGAATGATGACAGTATCAGTATCTTGCCTTGTTGGGATTGCTTTAATCCATTTGGTGAAGTAGTTTGTGGCTATCAGAATCCACCTATGTTGAGAAGAGGATGGCGGATGATTTTCCCCTATAAAATCAAGACCCCATTACATGAATGGTACTTCAACAGAGATAGGATTTAAAGGTAGAGGGTGCAACTTTCTTTTTCCATCGAAGATGTGGCATTCATGGTAGCCGAAAACTTCCTTGTATACATCAGAAAAAATATCGGGCCAATAAAACCCTGCCCTCAATATTTTGTGCATAGTAGTCTTCCAATAATGATGTCCCCCATAGTCACCTTTGTGAAACTCTTTGATATCCTTTTCATTTCCTCTTCCAGCAA
Source organism: Picea engelmannii (assembly GCA_009831015.1). Classification (NCBI taxonomy): domain Eukaryota; kingdom Viridiplantae; phylum Streptophyta; class Pinopsida; order Pinales; family Pinaceae; genus Picea; species Picea engelmannii. Next base: position 266,841 of record ML799668.1, read on the forward strand.
ACAACTCAACAAGATCTCACCTGGATCTTTCCAATACAGAGAATGGTCCAAAATGCAAAAATTTGTTGCTTTCAACTTCAAAAATCTAGCTTTGGTTTTTCTCAACCCGGGAGGAGCTTGCAAATTTCTTAATACATAAACAATATCAGCATACCAAGGAGAATCAAGGAACCTTTGGGATATCTGTGGGATTGTTTCTTCTTCTGAATTTTCTGATAAATCAACATTAAAATTGATTCCCAAAACATCACAATTTGACTGTGCCATCAATTTTGCAAGCCCTTGACCTTTAATCAACTTTGTAGGTTTGATTTCGAGGTAATTTTCCAACATTACTTCTATCCATTTTCCCCTTCTCCCATCAGGATCAGGCTGGGTCAAAATGTCCTTTACAGAATTTCTCAGTACATAAGCAATGACATGGGAATGCAAGATATAAGTTCTAAATTCTTTAAGAGCTTTCACCAAGGTAAATGCATGTTTTTCCATGATGTCATACCTTATTGGAGAGTCTCTCAGTTTCCTGCTATAATAAGATATAGGCCTTTCAAAGTTCTTATCATATTTTTGCAACAAAACACCAGCAATAGTGTGTTCTGAGGAAAAAGAAAAGAAAATAAAATATTTTGTAAAATCGAGATTGGCTAACACTGGAGCTTTGGTCAACGCCACTTTAATATCTTCAAAAGACTTCCTAGCTTCAGGATTCCATTTTATTTCATTTCCTTTCCTAAGCATGTTTGTGATATACTTTATGATCTCAGCCAATTTAGGAATAAACCTTCTCAAAAAATTCACTTTTCCTAGGAAGGACTGTACCTCTTTCTTGCCCTAAGGAGTGTCGATCTTTAGAATTGCTTCCACTCTATTGGGGTCTATTTTTATCCCTTCCTTTGAAATGATGCATCCAAGAAATTTTCCTTCTTGCATTCCAAAGTTGGACTTTTTCGGATTCAATGAGATGCCAAACTTTCTACATTTCTGGAAAACCCTTCTTAGATGTTTGAGATGTTGATCATCGAAGTTTGAAAATCTAGTGATATCATCTAAGTAAATAACAATAAACTGGTCATTTTCATCGGCAAAGGCTATGTCCATGGCCCTTTGGAAAGTCACTCCAACATTCATAATCCCAAAAGGAATTTTTGCATAGATGAAAGTGCCCCAAGGTGTTGTAAAAGTTGTCTTTTCTTGGTCATTTGGATGTACCATAATCTGGTTGTAACCATAAAATCCATCAAGCATTGATATCTTCTGAGATCCCACCACTTTTTGTAGGATATAATCCATATTGGGAAGTGGATAATTGTCTTTGAGAGACACCCTGTTTAGATTACGAAAATCACACATAATCTTATCTCATCGCTTTTCTTCCTGACATGCACTAGGTTAGCCACCCATTTGGAAAATCTTAAGGACACAATAATTTTGGCATCAAACAGTTTCCTTACCTCCTTTTCAATCAAGGTAAACAACAGAGGATTTATTCTTCTTCTTAAAGGGTTTATGATCATCCTTGATGGGAATTACATGTTGAATTACAATAATATATTATACCTTCAAATATTCATAACTCCATGCAAAGACATCAGGAAAATCCTTCATAAGACTGACATACCTCTTTTTAATTTTTGGACTGAGCGATTTTGACAATTTGATGATATTGGGATCCTCTTGAGTCCCAATGTTGCAATCTTATATATCCTCATCATTTGCAGTGATTTTAGGATTTATGGCTACATCATTATTGTCAAAACTTTTCTCCAATGGGACCAGGCCTTTAGGGATAATGTTATTTTTGAATTGCACTACATCTCTTCCAGCAATCTGATTCTAAAAAATGGCATCATTGTTGAACACATATGCATCTTCATTATCTTCATAACAACACTCATCATCAATATTTAAATTAGAAATTCATCACTCATCTTAAGGAATCTTTCTACCTGTTTATCCTCTTCAAATATTTTCCAATATTTAATGTTATCAGGGATTGCTGGCCTATGCTTGACCTCGATTTCATACCTTTTATTAGGAAAAATTGAAATTTTGAAAACCGAAGCTAAAGTAGCCAATGTGTCTAGAATTTGATTTTTCCCCCTAGGAATCACCGATAAATTTTATTATGAAAACTCTTCAAGAATATCAAGCACTAAATTCCTATATGATCTCAATATAGGATGCTTGTACTGATAAATACCCTTTACCTGGACGATAACAAGCTCAAAGTCTCCATGTACAACTATCCTCCTAGCACCCAATTCTTTTAAAGTCTTCAATCCCAAAATCAGTGCTTCATATTCGGCCATATTATTGGTACAATAAAAAACAAGCTTATAAGAATAGATTTTTGGAGGATTAATCCACACACCAGCTCCTGCTCCTTCCATGCTAGCAGCTCCATCAAAGCTCATATTCCACATTTCATCTTCAACACTGTTTTTCTTATTTGTAATCTCCTCTTCTTGATGATCAGTTTCGGCTTTAATAGCTATGATAGTTGTTGGATTCCCTTCTTCAAAACTCAAGTCATTATAAAAAATAGAGGAACCAGCTTCAGTATCAATAGAGTAAATGGGATGATTATTTGGTTGAGTTTTGCTACTCACCATGTACTTTGAGTAGTACTTCTCTATACAACCTCCTTTCTTGGTCGAAAATAGGGATAATAGCATATGACATATCCATTTGCAAAGTTCCCTTTAACTTTGCAGCCCAAGATCTAGATAAAAGCATGCCAAATTTAGGAGGGATGTTAGCAACCACCACATCCATGATCATATCTTTGAAGGAATTTGAGACAATGATACAACCAGGTCTTTGATTAAACCCAAACATTTAACCTTCCTTGAATCAAAAGAGAATAGATCCTTATAAGGTATTGTAATATCAAGTCCCAACTCATCCATGACGACCTTGGGCATCAAATTATGTGATGATCTTGAATCTAAAATAGTATTATGTAAGGTCATGTCATGGATTTTAAGATTGACATATAAAGGAGGAACATCATCATCGCCACTCTCCTCCACACGTGGGCCAAACAAGATAGCAGGGTGATCATATTGTACATTCAAGATGTCAGGGGCTTCTTCCATTTTTATCATTTTAATGGTATGATTCCTATATTCTCCATTCTTAATCAACTCATTAAATGGAACATAAATTTTGATTTTATCCATCTCACTTTCAAAATTAAAAGGAGACGAAGCCTTTTCTACCTCTTTGACAATTGCTTCCTTTCTTACCTCATGTAATTTCTTTGGGGGTTATTCTCCGGGTTTTCCTTTCTCCATTGCATCCTTTGCTTAATTATCTTTATTTGGTTGACTCGAAGAAGGTGTATTGGTCTGAAGTTCCCTTGTAGGATTTGTTCTTGGAAGATTTACAGGAACCTTTTTACTCTTGAGGTTGTACTGTTTCTGGAGCTGCATAATAGCATTGTGGTATCCTTTCCCGAGCTCTTATGTATCCAATGAAAACATATCATCATTGTCCTACATAAACTTGTCATTTGCATCCATAAATTGATCATTTTCTTCTTTTGTTAAAAACACATTTGTTTATGTATCATCACAATAATGCATATTGTCTTCAATTGTTGGATCAAAATCCTCATTTGCATAGTTGTTTTGGAAAGGGGGTTTTATTTCTTGATCACCTTGATTTCTCTTATCTCTTTACCTAATATGAGGAACTGGAGCTCTTCTGAAATTTTGATTTCTGCGTTGAAAATCAGTTTGATCCCTAGTGGAAGGCTTATTTTCCAAGGACATTCTTTCCATGAATCTTTCCATAGTCTTCATCATCAAATCAAATTTCTCATCTGATGATTGAGAAGTTGAGGGTTGTGCTTCTCCTTGGACCTTCTTGACATCTCTGTCAGGATTATGTTTGATCTTCCCTGATGCCATCAAATTTACCTCTACTTCAATTGCATCGCTCATCATATCATCTAATGTATTGGATCTTCTTTCTCTTAACAACAAGGCAAATTCACTATCAAAGGAATCAACATATCGAAGTTGAGCAACTCCAGGAGGAGGTTTAACTTATGTAGGAATTGAATTATAGACTTTCATAAATATGGTTGAAAACTCTTGTACTGTTTCATTTGGTGATCTTTTTATATTATTGTACTGAGTTAGAAACTGGAGAGGATTCTTTTTATCACCCCACATTGCAAGAAAAAGTGTTTCAAAAGATACAAAATTAAGGATACTCATTGTAGGAAGAGTTTTAAACCATTTTATGACTTCTCCTGAAAGACTTTGTGCGAACAACCTGAGTTTTGCATCCTCATGATCTACTTCCTCTAGATCAACAAAATCATTGAACCAATCCAAGTGTCTTTGGGCTGATGTATTTTCTTTAGCATCGAATGACCTGATTCTCTAATTATAATTTTGGGGTAAATCATGCAATTGGGCAGGCAAGGCAAGAGGAGCAAATCTGGCTGCCATGGCTCCAGGAGGATTTTGGGCTATCTGAATAGTCTAAGAAGGGACAATATGAATAGGAATAGTCTGAATGGGGACAATGGGAATCAAAGACTGGAATTTCTTCTCATCAAATATAATTTCATTCAACTTAGATTCTGATCTAGATCTTAACAAGGTTTGCTCAAATTTTAAATCAAAGTCAAGGTCATCGATACTTTTTAAACCATCTTTGGGTAATGATAGATTTATGTCCATGAAGGCAAATGATTTAACTGTCCTTTCCTTTCTTTTGTGAAAAATGTTCTCAGGATCATACACATATGCAATAGGTTCTAGATCAAGGTTCCTTCTAGTGTGGATTTTCTTTGGAGCCAGTATTTCTTATTTACTCAAAACAAAAAAAATATGCTATTGATCTTTTCAAATGAAGTCACCAGGGTAATAAAACAAATTCAGCCAAAAAAGGTGTCTGATTCATTGTTACCCTCAGGAATCAAATCTAAGCTTTTAGTTGTTCTTCCTAAGGAAAATTTTCAATTTCGTCCCTGAAAATGGCACCAAAATGTCAACGTTGAGTAAATTGTTGAGTTGAAAAAGCAATCTACAAAGGTAACCTACAAACCAACTTTAAGACTAGAAACTAGACTTCCCAATCTAGAGAGATCTCTCTCTGAGACTTGATCTCTGATAGACAAGTTGTTTTTCTTGATGGCTAGATTTTAAACTTCAAGGTAGATTTTTAACAGGTCTATTGACAAGAGATAATGTTTCTAGGGCTATGGATTCAACCCCTGAAAATAAAGAAACAATGATTGGTAGGTAGAACTCCTCAGAGGAACAAAGGCTAAACAAGGTGATGAACTTCAATATTTAATTTGATTATGTAGGGCGAAAGAATAAAAGAAACATACAACAAAATCAGAGCACTGCAGTGGATGAATTTTGATCTGAGCTGGGAAGACAGAGAAAATTTAAATCGGTTCAGTTTAGAGCACCACTTAGATGAATTCTGGACTTTAAAATTTACCAATTTAAACAGAAGAGAAGTGAAAATGAATATGAATACACGTGAAATACATACAAGGAGAGGTACAAACTTCAGAGCATCACCATTAGAATATTTATCTTAAGGAACTCGGGACTTCTGCATTTGTATTTCTTTAGATTCAGGAAATTACACAGAGGATCAAAATATCTATACTTTTGCTTGTGCCCCTTTTTTACATCAAAATAGTCCCTATATATAGAAAGTAAAGCGACACTAAGCTGCTAGGAATCAAACTATTATCTCCTAAAGTTGTGGATCTAGTTGTTTTCAAAGAGAATAACAACCTTTACAAAAATTATCAAAAATAGGAACACCGATCTGGCAATCATAAACTAACCAGGATGTTGTTTACAATCATAAATATTTTAGGCAAATCACAACCATACGGTTGTGATGAAACATTATACGTATTGTTGGACAACATTGTCACTGTTGCGCAGTAGATTATGGTTTTTGTTGCGCAACTGTTGGTTGCGAAATCTGCGCAGTGATTTCGCATGGAGAAACTTCATGCAAAGGTTGCACGCGCGAATCCAGTTGCCTGCAGAGAATGGAATTATCCAATTTGTTTGTATCTTCTTTGTTCAAAGTCACATGCAGTTGTAAGGCGTTATTTTTCCCTCTCAATGACAAGATTTATCTTTTCAAATTCTTCATTTGTCTCAACAAAGCCCCATTTCTTTTCAATTTTAATTGAGTGTCGAAGAGAGCTGCACATGCATTATCAATAGCTAGTCTGCATTCTTTGAAATGTTCCATGATTATTTCCTCTGACATCCTCTTTTCCTCCCTAAGCTCAATGATTACATATTGGGCCACTCTGAGCTGATTTTTAAGGCAATTTATATTATTTTCTCTTATTGTTGGCAAGGTAGGAGATAACCGACCTGCTTGACTCTATGATGTTGGTATTTCAATAATCTTTTCTACTATCTTCCTTCTCAATTCTCTTTTTTCTTGATAAAATTTGGTTATGATGTGTTGAGCTTGCTTTAGTTTTTGTTTCATTTTCTGAGTATTTGCATTTTTCTCACCTAACTCCACTTGTCTTTCAACAATTACCTTGTTTGCACATTCAACAAGCTCTAGGTGAATTGTGTGTATGATAAATATCTTGGCAAAGGACTTGGTGCATGGTTTACTCAGATCTTGGATATCCTCAGTTTTATCAGTAAATATTAACCTGTTTCTCTTCTGGGATGTTGGCTAACCGAATGACAAGTCTTCTATTTATTTCCCTTTTCTTTTTTTAGTAACATGTTCCTTTATCGCCTTTGAACTATGAAGTGTTTATTCCTCAAAAGATAGAGGAATGTCTCCTTTAGGGTCTCTGGGAATGTTAGCCGAAATCAGAAAATAATTCTAGTCCTTGTTCAAATTTCTCAACACTTCAACCACTAACATTTTAATTAATGAAAAATGGAATGAGTTGTTCCCTCGTTGATCATCTTTGGCCTGGACATTGTCTGCCATCTTTTCCAGGATTCGACACAAGAGGAAAGGTAATTTTAAGGGATTTTTCCCTGTGAAATGCATCAGTAACTTGATGTGGTATGGATGCACCTTGTCGAATCTTCCTTCATGAGTGAAGTATTTCCTGATTATCTTCAAAATTTTATCAAAAGGCTCCAGGAGGTACTCGCTTGGAATGTCGGCTCGAATTTTCTGATTTCGATATTCAGGCTTGATGAAAGCCATATAACATGAAATGTCTAAAGGCATACCTTTAAACCATTTTTCTCCCTACAGAGAGATCTCCATCGCAGTTGACATAGTTTCCTCTGTCACTTGGAAAGTGATTCCCGCAATTGTCGCATTGACACCAGTAAAATTGAAGGCGAACTACTCAGTTAGTTGCGCATTATATCCTTGAATCCTTTCACAGAAACACATAAATCCGACTTGTTCAAAAGACACCCTGATCATTAGGTCTGCATTTATTAACTTTAAATCTTGAGGTTCAAACCTCATGGCCATGCCACTTCTTGCATTCTTTATTTTTCTTTGGGAAGTTTCCATGGTGTTGGTATATGTTGATTTCAACCACGCAACAATAAATTGTAATACCCTCTATGCGCAATGAATAAGAATGATGAAATTTGCAGAAACAACAAGAAAAGGTAGCAACAGGAATCTTTGTGCAAAAAACAAATCAGTAACAGAAAATTCAACGCAATGAGGAATTCGGTGTAGTGGAAAACTTGGCGTGGAAGGAAAGTGTGACGAAAAAATTTGACGTAGTGGAAAACTTGGCGCGGCATAAAAGTGTGATGGAAAAATTTGGCGCAGTGGGAAAAATTGGCGCGACAACAAACAACAATGGGAAACTTGGTGCAACAAAAATCTCAGCACAATAGTAGGTAGTTCAGAAGAAGGAAGGCTGACTGTGAGAAGAAACAACTCATTCCAAAGGCTAGTTTACAACGAGCTCCAATAAGAATTTTAAGCAATGGCTGAAAGCAATGGAGGAGACGCGGAAAAATTAAAATAGTAGACTTACATAACGACTGACAACAAATAGTTTTTACGAAGCGAAGGGCTCCAGAGCTTGCTGAAAAAACTATGGATGACGCAAAAATTCTGAAAGTGATGGAGAAGCATGAAGGGTGACCAATATTTATGCTTGAACGGATAAGGAATGAAATCATGGAAGAGGATGGTAAATCCGTGGCAATGAGAATTTTGAAAGCAGGTTAAAGATTTGTGCAGCAAACTC
>ML799669.1:0-17387 GCA_009831015.1 Picea engelmannii
TCCCTACTTTAACACCTAGGAATCTTTTTATCTAGTGATTTCCTTACTGTAAATCAAATTAGAAACTCACAAAACAAAATACACTTGTTGGAATAATCAAATCAAATAAATATAGCTGAAGCAATACTAGAAACCAAAACCTCATACACAATACACACATATATTCCTCCTATCAACTAATCTTATCATTCAAATAACTTCAAATCTTACAAGGGCTCCCTTACCAAGAAAATGGCCCATGGAAAAATACATAGAACTTCAAACAACATCCACATAACCTAGCACTCCTTGTCTACTTTATGATCCCAAACTTTCACATTTATCGAGATGCACATGCATTTCCTTAAGAAAACCCGCATATACATTACTATTCCCACTGAAACCCACATACACATAGACAAGGATTGTATGGAAAACTTTGTATGATGCCACCCTGCTGTTGCGGCTCCAATATGTTGAAACCCACTTGTAGTTGCCTCTGTTCTCTTTTATCCCTGACTTGATCTCTATATGGAAGTCCTTCTCCACCTATCTAAGATATTCTTGAATCACAATCCTTCGTGATCCAACCCTAGAGAAAAAGTCCTTCTTTTCTCTCTCTTGTGTATCAACACACAATGTCTCTCACAATGTTCTTCCTCCTTCACCCTAGCCTTACTTTTATAATATTGAGTTATGACCTAACCCTAATCTCTAAAGTGATTGTTGATTGAGATTACTTATCACCTCACTTGAGATCAATGGATAATATATAATTCACTAATACCAATTACGTTAGCATTTCATTAAATAAACTCGACTAATTGATAAAAGAACTTTACTTTAATAATTCCTTTAATTAAAGTAAAGTATCAAGGTAGAAGGATTTTGACGAATTCCACAAGTCTAGACACTTAGACCTATGCGTAAGTACCTTTCCGATGCTACAAACATCAACACTATACATTCCAAAAAGAGGTGGTGTATAAAGACACCATTACAATACTCAAAAGAAAATGAGCACAACTTAACATATAATAGGAAACACAAGGATCTAGAAAAATTCATGATAGATCGATCCACAAGACCATCTATATATAGTACCATATTTTAAATAAATTCCTTTAGGTAAGGAAGGTATGGTCCACATTGATTATCTAGGTCAAATAATGAACTCCTTGAACCCTGCCCATACTTGTTCACTTGTCGATACCCCTAGTTGACCATCAACTATTGATTGACTATCTCCATAATATCCAAAGGTGTTATAAACCTATTTAGCCTATTATTCCGACAATTTTTAAATTGTAAAGCAATAGAACAATAATTACCTTATAACTCTTTCCTTTATTGACTAATATGAAAATATATGTCCATGTAACCTATATCAATTAGTCTAATTCAATGCCATGGTCTCCAACTCCATCAATATATTCTAAATATTCATCACCTACATAGATATATAACCTTTGAAAAAAATAATGTAATATTCGTTTTGTAATATGTGTATGATGTATGATATTATATTCACATTGTTTTCCCATGTTGTTCATCTATATCATTTCCACTAGATTCCTAAGTATAAGAAGCAATAACATTTAAATTAGTAAGTCAATGTTTCAAAAGAAACACATTCAAAAACTCATCACACTCTTCCGAGGAAACACTTTACCTATATAGCCTTTTCTCTCCGCAAGAAGCAATTAACATGTCCTTAATTATTGAGTTAAGAATCACAACTATCTTTCTAAAGATTGATATTATGGATACTATTTTTAGAAATGATAAAATATTAACAAACACACATTCTATTTATAAAACCCAAATCCTTGGACAAAAAATATAATATGCATTGAAAAACTTGAACAAACAATATGAGAATGTTCCATACAATAATTTAAATAAACAAACATTTTAGAAGGATTTGTGTCTTTCAATATTCCATCAATAAAATTCCCAATGAAAACTCTTAAAATTTATACATCATCATTTTATTGCCTTCTTATTACATCCTATTGGGACCTCCAAGGGAAAACTATTTGTTTGTCCCTACTATAATTATATTCCACTAACAACTAACCTCCAATTACAAATTTTGAGTTGCTTCTACACACACACACACACACACACACACATATATTTTCAGTATTATACATGAACCTAACCTCCAATTACAAATTTTGAGTTGCTTCTACACACACACACACACACACACACACACATATATATTTTTAATATTATACATGAACCTTTTCTTGTTATTAAATGTCTTGACAAATATACAATTTTCACTTTTGTGTGATTTCTTTGAGATGTTAATGAATCATCGAATTTTCCCATGTATGTGTGTAGACCACCCATTTATACAAAATCTTTTAAGTTTCTTGATGAATGCAAGAAAATAATATAAATAGACATATAATATTTGTATGATGCCAATATATTGTAATCACTTCAAAGGTCCACAAAAGGTATTTATCTAACCTCTTCTTGGTGAGGAATGCACACTTGTGACATGATATATAACAATACGTTTTCTCTTGGGTTTTTAGAATAATTAATCATGAAATTATAGTCAAAATATAGGAAAACCTCTTGTAGTTTCCTCAAATGCCTTCCTTGTCTATTTGGAGGTACTGATAATATTTCTTTGTCTCATTAACTATTTATGACATTTTATTTATGTTGAACTTATGCTTATACTGAGAAGGGGGGGTTGAATCAATATATGATAATTTTTACTTTATTTAAACATTCATCAATCATTCATTAGACGAGAAACAATAATCAGATATAAACTCAAATCATAATGCACAAAGTTTAACATGGAAACCCAATTGGGAGAAAATCATGAAACTTATGTTTATAAATGTTTGTAGGAACCAACCTACTATTACAAATATTGTAGGCAACAACCTATAGGATACACCAATCTCCTTAACTGACCACCAACTCAATGATATGTAGGAACCAACCTATTGGAGACACCATTCTCCTCAACTGAGCACCAACTCAGTAGCACTTGTAGGCACCAACCTACTGTTACAATATTTGTAAGCACCAACCTATTGGAGACACCAAACCCCTCACTTGAGCACCAACTCAAAAACATATGTGTAGAAACCAATCCAAGATATTCATACATAGAGTACTTCATAATACACTTGCATGCTTCATTCCACAGACAATACTTCAAACCCTAGTCACATGTAGTCTTCATTCCTTAGCGAGACTAATAACATCATTCCTAGAATATGACCCCATAATGAAACATCACAACCTTAAGACAATGCACATTGCAACATCACAACCTCAAGACAATGCACATTGCAGTAGCACAACCTCAAAACAACTCACATTGCAACATCACATACCTTTATCTCTTCATAGTGCACCTTCAAAATAAGAAAATCCCAAGAAAATCCCTTAAACTTCTCTTGCACACCTTTAGATCCCAAAAATACACCCCATCTCCTTTAGCGCACCTCATATCACTTCCCCGCACCTTAGAATTGTTATTTTTCTTTGTTACACTTCAAATGTGCACATATATCATGTATTTATAGTATTTGTGTCCCCATTTCAAGCACTGACCTGTAAAGACTAGACGAGTTGACCTAAATGTTTTGGTTGGGTTGTCCGACCGAAAAATTAATATCTACTCATTCGTAGGGAGTTAGAGGGAATTCCATATACCATTGGAAATGTATCAAAATAAGTCTCCAACCATATAACCTATGCTCCCATTTGAGCTAGTTATATAGGGTAGAAATTCCTTCAAATATAGGTTATCCAAACTAAGCATACAAAATACAAAAAACATATTTCCAACAATCTCCATATTGCAATATTTATCTTGGACATTTGTAGTCTCCCCCTGTCTTTCACATCAATGAAAAAAATATTTCCAACAATCTCCCCCTTTTTCATTAACAACAATCCTTAGTCAATTCCGATACTCCCCCTATCTACAAATTTCCTTGTGTCTACAAATATTCCTCTACCTGCAACTTCTCCCCCTTTGAAATCAATGGAAACGGGATGCTCCCCCTGATCTTGTGCTTCCCTTTATTGAATATATGAGAGGGATATCACTCCCAATTTATGTTCCATACACCATTTTTCTTCTTTGACTTCATTGAGTATGTATACATCGCTTGAGGTTCTGTTTGCATTTCCACTAGTCTTCCTGAAGTTTATTTCCTAATCTCACACCCTTTAGAATGAAATGTGAGGTTGTAACCTTGATCACACATTTTACTGACACTTAGAAGACTATGCTTTAACCCTTAAACATACAGGGATTTATGTGTCTTAATATTTCCATTATCAAGACTAACAATACCTTTTCCAACTATCCTTGAAAAACCATTATCTCTAAAAGTAACACTACCTCCTTTTTCTTTCTTCAAGGTGAGAAACTTGGTGTGGTCCCCTGTCATGTGCTTTGAACATTAGCTGTTAATGTACCATTGCTTCCCTTTATTTTGAGCATAAAGTGCAAGTCCACATTCTTACTTCTTCTGTTCTTCTTGCTTGCTTTTCCACACTTTTATGTATTCTTCTCTATGTTTGGAAATAACATCTTCTTCCCTCTTTATTATGCTGCTTCTATAGTCACATTCTATTTCCCATAGTTATTTCACTTATAACATTCAACATTGTAATCAAGTAGGGGAGAAAGTGAATTCTAGTTTCTATCAACAAACATATGAGAACTTTTGGTTTGTTGCTCACATAATCATTCTTTGAAGTTTGATAAGAACCTATGTTTATATCTCTCACATGATCACTTCTTGCATAATCTCTACAATCTATTGATTTATGGCCAAAATTATTGAAAGAAAAATAATAGCCAAAAAATATATTTTGGTACCAGTTTGTGAAAGGTCTTATTGGTGGAACAACTCTTCTGAACACATTCTCGTGGGAAGAATCAAATTTCTGCTGGTCATTATTTCCTTTCCTACTAATGCTTTCATTGTTGATGGAGCCTCTAATAATATTGGCATAGATTTTAGTTTTTTCTTCATTTTTCGTTTCTGATGGCTTTGTGACAGTAGTGCTTGCATCTCCCTCACGTTCTTTTGTATTTCTTCATAGCCAAGACCTATCTTGATGAATGGTGGCCTTTGGCAGCTGAGAATATTATCTAATATTTCAATACTCTTTCCAAAATTCAAGATTTTATTCAACTGATCATTTGTTTTCTCTATTTCCTTTCTTAAGGAAACTATTTCATCTTCTATCTTCTTGCAATTTTCTTCCTTTTGTTTTAGCTGGCTTCTCACCGCTTCTTCTATCCTTTTTTCCTCTTCTAGTTGAGTCTTCCAGATGATAAATGTCTTCACTATTTTTTCAATATCATGATCCTCCTCTTCATATTTTTCCAATTTTTCTTTCCTCTTTCTATTATTTCCCCTAAGTCTATCTATTTCTTCTAAGGAACTAATGAGTTCTGCTTCAAGATTCACTTCCCCATCAATGCCTTCTTCTTCTTCTTCTTCTTATTTTTCTTTCTTATTTTCTTCATTTTCTTTATCCATAGACTTTGTAACCTTGGCTATGAAGAGGAATTCTTCTTTTTCAATATCAAAAACATATCCATCACTTTCTTCAGACGAGTTACTATCCTCTCTAGAGTAAAAACTCTTCTTCTTAGTATATTCTCCTCTTTTGCATCTATAAGGTTTGCTTCTATTGTTATGTTCTTCTTTAACATTATTTTCCTCATCATCACTTTCTTCCCTTTTTGCATATGGACATTTAGCAACAAAATTATCTATTCTACCACAACAAAAACATATGAAGGGTAACTTACCTTTGTGTTTTCTAGATCCTTTTTTTAGCTTTCTCACAAATTTTGCTTCTTCTATATCTGATTCATGGCTAGAAAATTCACAAAATTTGTGTCCTTTTTCTTCGTTGATGCTTTGAAAGATGCTTCCTTTTGTGATGGAATTTTTTTTCCATCCTCATCTCATATGCAGTGAGAATCCCATGCATCTCATCCATCATTAGTTTCTCCATATCCTTCATTTATTCAATGGCAGAGACCTTGGCATCAATATATCAAGGGGAAAGATCTCAATACCTTTTACAAAAACATTGTCTCTTCAACCTTCTCATGATCAAGTCCTCTGATGGTGTTGACAATTTCATCCACTCGAAGGAAATAGGCTGCAACATTTTCTTCATTTTTTATTTTCAAACTCTCGAACTATATTCTATGAGTTTGGAGCTTTTCCTTCTTCACCTTGTCATCTCCTTCATAGATGTTTTGAAGTTTGTCCCAAATTTATTTTATCAATCCAAAATTGATCACCTTGACAAAATCAGATTCTGATAGACCACACAAGATGAAATTCATGGATTTTTCATTATGTTCACTAGGATTCTTCCCAACTGCATCTATTGGTGGAGTTGTTAGGGATGTATAACCATTCATGACTGATTGTCAAATACAAAAACTAATATCCATTAGATAAGTCTGCATCCTTATACTCCAAAATGCATAGTTTGTTCCATAAAACAATGGACCCTTGTTTGTGAAGAAACCTTCTTCACTAGACATGTGTACTCCTTAGATCTACCTTGCAGTGGCTAGGCTATTTATGAAGGAAAATGATCTGATACCAATTGTTGAACTTATGCTTATACTAAGAGGGGGGGTGAATAAATATACAATAATTTTTACTTTATTTAACCATTTATCAATCATTCATTAGCTGTGAAACAATAATCATATATAAACTCAAATCACAATGCTTAGAGTTTTACATGGAAACCCAATCAGGAGAAAACTATAACACTTATATTTATAAATTTCTATAGGAACCAACCTACTGTTAGAAATATTGTAGGCACCAACCTGTTAGAACCATTTTTTTTGTAGTTAGAGTCAAAGGTTTGTCCAAATTTTTTTAGAGTCGTGTCTTGATCTTTATAAAAATCAGAACTTTCCTGAATAAGTCACAGTTGGTGTGTCAAAGTTTATGAGGTCAGTGACCAAATAAAGAATGGTTTGAAATGTCAAGTAAGGATATTGGCCATAAATTGGTAAAAGGGTGTAAGGTTTGTCATGTTTAAATTGTAAATGTCTATTTTCCTAAGTCTTGAGTCATGTCGAAAATGTGGAATTAAGGTACCAAGGTTGAATCAAGTGGTTAGGATAAAAGCCATGTCAAAATATATTATGGGTCATCATAACCTAATCATGAAGTCATAAAAGTGGACAATCATAGCACTCCATATCATTTGTGCCATTGCATACTTCAGAGGAATACCCGTTGCGCGAGTTCACTACGCAGATCTTTAACTTTCCTTAAAACATCTTGTCACTATGGATTTTCTGTCCCTTTTGATAATTTCATTTCTTATCCGTTCAAGCATAAATATTGGTCACCCTTCATGTTTCTCCATCACTTTCAAAACTTGTGCGTCGTCTATAACTTTTTCAGTAAGATCCAAAGCCTTTTGCTACGTAAATATTGTGTGCTGCCAATCGCTATGTAAATATTCTATTCTGATTCTACTCCGTATCCTCCATTGCTTTACATCATTGTTCAGGAATTTTCCCTAGAGCCCATTGCAGATTATCTTCTAGAACGAGTTTGTTTTTCTCACAGTCAACCTTTTTTCTTTTGAGCTAAATTCTTATTACCTACTCTTGCGCCAATTTTCCCATTGTTGTTTACTTCCATGCTAAAATTTTCGTTGTGCCAAAGTTTTATGTTTCTATTTACTGCTATGCCAAGTTTTCCGCTATGAAGAAGTTTTCCGTCACTTTTTACTGCTGTGCCGAGTTTCTCATTGCGTCGAATTTTCTGCCACTGATTTTTTTTTCCGCGTAAAGTTTCCTGTTGCTACATTTTCTTGCACATTGTGCAAAGATTACTATTGTTATTCACTGCATATATAGGCTATTACAATCTATTGTTGCACACCTAAAATTGACATATACCAACATCAAGACGACTTCTCAAAGTAAAAGAAATAATGCAAGAAGCGGGAAGGTCGTGAGGTTTGAACCATAGGATTTTAAGTTAATAAATGCAGACCCGACGATCAGAGTGTCCTTTGAACAATCCAGATGCATACATTTCTATGAAAATATTCAAGGATATAATGCACAAATAACTAAGCAATTCACCCTTAATTTTACTGGTGTCAGTGCAACTATTGCAGGGATCACTTTTCAAGTGACAAAGGAAACTATGCCAGTTGCGACGAAGATCCCTATGCAAGGAGAAAAATGGTTTAAAGGTATGCCATTAGATACTTCATGTTATATTGATTTCATCAAGCCTGAATATAGAAATTGAAAAATTGGAGCCAACATTCCCAATGAGTATCTCCTGGAACCTTTTAAGAAAATTTTGAAGATAACCAGGAAGTACTTCACTTATGAGGGAAGATTCAACAAGGTGCATCAATATAACATTAGGATTCTGATGCATTTCACAGGGAAATTTCCTTTAAACTTACCTTTCTTCCTATGTCGAAGCCTAAGAAAGATGACAAATAGTGTCCAGGCCAAAGATGACCAACCAAAGAACAACTTATTCCATTTTTTCTTAATTAAAATATTGGTGGTTGAGGAGCTGGGAAATTTAAATAGGGACTGGAATTACTTTATGATTTCGACAAACATTCCCAGAGACCCTAAAGGATATATTCCTTTATCTACTGAGAAATCAACACTTCATAGTTTAGAGGTGAGAGGAGGAGATATTGCTAAAAGAAGAAAAGGAAAAGAAATGGAAGATTCATCACTCAGTCAACGAGCATCCAAGTAGACAAGCAAACTAAGATTTATTGATGAAACTGAGGAGACCCAATATCTGAGTAAACAATACACTAGGTCATTTGCGAGGATATTTCCCATACCCACAATTCAGTCAGGGCTTGTTGAATGTGAAAACCAGGGGATTGATGAAAATCAAGTGGAACTAGGTGAGGAAGATGCAGATACTAAGGAGTTAAAACAACAACTAAAGAAATCTCAACATGTCATAGCCCAATTCTATCAAGAGAACATATAATTGAGGAGGCAACTTGATCCAGGTGGATATTGGTGGCCACCCACCCATCCCAACTGGATCCTCTTGTTCATTTTTTTCAGCACGTTCTTCTATATTTCTTTTTAATTGTGGCTTATACACTTATGGGGATGTTTTAATCCCTACACATCCTCTAGGTGGATACTAGTAGCCTCTCACCTAATCCAACTGGACTATTTTGTATGTTTTCATGTCAGCACATCTTGTTGTACTTCCTAGGCCATTTTGGGTTCCTAAACATTGTTTTTTTGGCTCACCATAGTCAAACTATAGACATAGTCAGAGTTTGCTAGAGGAATGTGTATTTCTTTGAAATACCTTTCCAACGGGCTATCACGCACCTAAAACGGAGTTCATATGCAAAATTATGACCCCGAGAAGTTGAGGTACCAACTTACCCATAGGGGCCCACATGAATTTTGGCGTTTCACCTTCTAGGGTTAGGTTTTTGGATGTCCAGGGTTTTGTAATTCATGAGTAATATAAAAAATGCCTCTGGAGCCTCATTGTAACGATTTTTCTCAGACAGATGCATGTATAAGCCACATCTCTTCTCAGAGATAGATACCACCATTCAAGCAAGTGTTTCAGTTTTGCAGTTTTACAGTTCCAACCTATTTCATTTATTTAATAGAATATATTGTTCACTCGATATATGTGTTATTCTTCATATCTCTGTGTTTATTATATTCAGTCTGTAACCAATTCATTCTGATCCTAAATCTAGATCACAACTAGTAGAAATAATTCCTGAAACACCAACATCACAGAGTCAAGTAGGTCAAAGATCTCCTACCTCACCAACAAGAGGAAAAAATAATATAAATTGGCTGAAAAAGCAACTAAGAGAGGCTCAATATGTGATCATTGAGCTTAGGGAGAAAAAAATGATATCAGAGGAAAGAATCATGGAACATTTCAAGGAATGAATACCATCTATTGACGATGCATGTACAACTCTTTATGATGCTCAATCAAAATTGAAAAGAAATGCGTCTTTGTTGAGACAGGTGAGGAATTTGAAGAGACAAAATTTGTCATTAAGAAGGAAAAACAAGTCCTTACGAATGCAAGTGAGTTTGGAAAAGGAAGCTATGGACAAAATGAATGATCCCATTCTTTGCTGCCAACTGGATTGACATTTGTAACCTCAACACAAAGATCCGTAGCACAGAATCACCACATAGATTTCACAACCAATATTTGTGCAACAAAAACTAGAATTTATTTTCCAACGATACATATGATGATTCATCACAACCGTATGGTTGAAATTTTATTAAGAATTTATGATTGTAAATAACATCTCGGATAGGTTATGATTGCCAGATCAATTTTCCTATTTTTGGTAAATTTTGTAGAGGTTGTTGTTCTCTTTAAAAACAACCAGATCCATAACTCTAGGAGATAGTAGTTTGACTCCTAGCAACTAAGTGTAGCTTTATTTTCTATATATAGGGACTATTTTGATGTAAAAGGGGTGCACAAGAAAAAGTATATACATTTTGATCCTATATGTAATTTCCTGAATCTAAAGAAATACAAATGCAAAATTCCTAAGTTCCTTAAGAAAAAATTCTAATGGTGGTGATATGAAGCTTGTACCTTTCTTTGTATGTATTCCCTGTATACTTATTTTCATCTGCAATTTCTTCTCTTTAAATTGGTAAATTGAAAGTCCAGAATTCATCTAATGATGATGTAGGGTTAACTAATTCAAATTCTATCTTTCTTCTCTGCTAAGATCAAAATTCATCCATTGTGGTGCTCTGATTCTGTTGTATGTTTCCTTTCTTCTTTCATCCTACATGATCAAACTAAACACTGAAGTTCATCACCTTATTTATCCTTTGTTCCTCTGAGGAGTTCTATCTACCAATCATTGTTTTCTTTGTCTTCAGGGGTTGACTCCATAGCCCTAGAAGCACTATATTTTGTCAACAAACCTTGAAAAATTATTTTAAAGTCCTAAATCTAGCCATCATTTTAAAGCAACCCGTCTATTAGAGATCAAGTCTTAGAGAGATCCATATCTATATTGGAAAGGCTAGTTTCCATTCTTAATGTTGGTTTGTAGGTTACCTTTGTAAATTGTTTCTTCAACCCAACAATTTACTCAGTGTTAACACAACCTACAAGAGAAACCAATATCATTAACTAAGCACCAACTCAACAAGATGTAGGTACCAACCTACTAGAGACACCAATGTAATCGTCTAATGGTGGAAGTGAGGTGTGAGGTCAAATAAGGAAGATATGGAGTCTCACTGATTGTGAACAAGTGGATATTTTTATTGTAATTACAACAATCACATAGTAGCTATTGAAACAAGAAATTTATTGATGCAGTATATCGGCAACCCTCACGGTTCCACCCTGCTGCCACCAGGACCTTCTTCAAACCACGGGCCCGAAGAGTCCAAGCTCTTCCAACTCCCCTTGGGAGTTACCCACAGTAAACTCCTTTGGTGATCTCCCCTTCGGAAATCGGGAAATCGGCCCTCGCGGTTTCGGGATTTCCTTGTGCACGTTCTCGTGAAATTCCAAATCCCGAACCCCGATTTTCAACGGTCAACGCCTCCGTCCTGTCGGGGATTTCTCTATCGAGAAATCGGCCGATATGAGATCGTGATTCCCTCGACCTCTGAATCTCCGAACCTCGAATCCCGATCCAATGCCACGTGGATTCCACTATATCTCGTGGTCCCACTCGCCACGTCACTTCGGGATTTCGCGGATCGCGAATCCACGATGCAAGTTTTCTTTGCTGTTGAAAACCCCGAACGCTGAACCCCGATATGATGGGATCTGATGACACGCGTCCCTCCGATGATCGACGGCCTCCGTTAAATCGGGAAATCGCTATTCGCGATTTCACGAGGTATAAAACTCTTACCTCGCCAAACTCCGAACGCCGAACCCCGATGGGCGTTGGTGCTTTCTTCCTACGCCAAAGGACTAAACCTCGCGCAACTTAACCACGATCCAACGATCGTCGGGATTTCGCGATTTCCTCCCGCGAATCCTATTCGTTAATTCTCCTCCTTGAGGATTCCTCTCGCTTTGCAGCTTTTCCCTGCTTGAATCTCACCCAGGTCTGTTCCCGCAATATGCACGAGGAACTATCCCTCCTGAGCTTTTATTCCCTGACTCCTTCAGAGACTTTTTCGATCACTCTGCTCTCGCTCAACCTTCAGCAATTCTCAAGGCGTTGAAGTCCTTCAACCCCTATATACTCGGAGCCACAATTATCCCTTTCCTTTTCTCAGACCACCTGCTGAGACTTCAATCCTGGCCTGCACTTCACCTGCATGACTCTGATAACCCAATTTAGCTCATGGGCAGATGAGAGCGAGAGTTTAACGGTCTAGCCTCATCAACGCACTCTATGCGGAGGAATTCAACTGCACTCTATGCAGAAATCTCCTGGCTCAGACCGAGAAATGATTGAAACTCGTCCTCCTCTTTCTCCCACAGATGGAGAATATGGACGTCTCCTGTTGTCCTTCTATTCAAGCGGTCTCCTTGCTGAGCCTCCTGGGTATTCAGTAACCCAGAAATACTCCCTCAGTGGATGCTTCCTTCAGATAATAGAACTCAAAGAGTTCCTTCCTCCTGCGCTGTCTACACATTCCCTCAACGCCCTCCTGGCGGAGTATCTCTTCCACCGAACACTCAACAACTATGTTCTCCCCATGCATTCATGCACTTAGCTCGATGTCTCCTAGACAGAGCTTCTCAGAATCCTCAACAGATTTCTGCTCCTTCAGAACTCACAGCAGAGTTCCTCCTTACACACACTCAATACCCTCTTGGTAGAGTTTCCACAGAACTCCTGAGAGGTTCTGTTTACAACAGTGTCTCAACTACACTGCTTTGACTATTGAGGTGTTTAGCAACCCCAAAGTCCTCCTTCTGTATGAGTTGTTGTCTTCGAGGCTTGTGCCCTCAACACATCTTTGTCCGACTCTCCCGAGTTCAGAAGCGCATCCTCGTGCACTGGGATTCAGAGTCTCAACACTCTGTCATGCCCTCACGACATGAACCCTCAAAGACCTCTCAAACCTGAAATCAACCACACTCCCTGCAAAGGTATAATAACAACATATAATTACAGCATAAGGAAAACACTCACATGCACACACATAAACAGAATATCATGCAGGAAAAACTGCTCTCTTTTCATATATTAACAATTGGCAAATGCTTGTATGTTTACAAGGTGTTCCCCGAGCTCTCCTCGGCTCTACATGCATTCTATCTACATGTACCTACCAACTACTCAAAATGAGATCTCTCTATCTCTTTTACCTGAGGTTCTCTTAGCGCTTCCCTCCAAGATTTACCTACTCTAATTAATTACAATCAATGGCTGTCTAGTCTGCTATCCAGAACTAAATCTCAGCCGATCTATAATAAATGCCTATGTTATCTACAACCTGCGCAAAGGCATGGCATTCATGGCTCACCAGCCTAAGCATATTTAATTACATTCATTTCAAATATTCAAATGAGGCTGCGCCTCTATTTGATCGCATGCGCGCTGACGTGGCTGGCTGGCTGGCTGGCATGGAGAGATGCTCCTGCATCATACTCCACAGCTGCAAAAATCATGAGCTCCTGCTCATGAGCTTCCCGTGTAGTTGTTGGAATCCACCTGGGTCCCAGACAAGTCTTTGGAGCTTTTCCTCTACTCCATTCCACCGCCGCTGCTTCCGCTGCACTGCTACTGCTGTCTTTTCTCTGCCCATCTTCTCTTCGCTGGTAGCCTGCGCTGACCTCAACATCAGCCTTTTGATGTCCTCTATCTCTCAGTCCAGCTGCTCCTGTGGCTGGCTCTGCCTTTGCAGTCTCCTTTGCTGCAAAATATTTTGGCCATTGGGAAGATCATCATGATCTCCCATGCCATCTTTATTTATTTCCAACTTTACCTGTTGGATGTGCATGCCCTACACTTTTACCCTTTCCTCCAGGGCTTCCATCTGTTCCCACAGATCAGCCAAGCATATGCTGTCTGTGTCTTCTTCTTCTGTTTCTGCAACCTCCCATGTTGCAGTCCTTTCATCTGAAATGCTGAATATGTAGAGCCATTCCTTGGAATGCTCGTTTCCTTCTTCTGTTTCTTTTGCTGTCATCTCAAATGCTATAGCTCGCTCAGCTTGCTGGTTGAATTTGTTGAGTTGTCCCTCAGAACACTCATTCTTCTCTTCATCCACTTGGGCAGTCTCAGATACCTCCTCCAATTCTTCTTCTTCTTTGATAGTCATCATCAACTGTGACTGTTCCCCTGCTGTTGTTTCATTTTGAACAGAATTTTCTGCCTCCTCCTGGGCAAATGGTAGGAATATTTCAATTCCCCTAATCATCAGTATACCATCCTGATGTTCCTCCTCTCCTGTCAGCTTCATCTGCGGATCTTCTTGCGAGCTTATATGCTCTGTTAGCTCTCCTGGTTGAATCTGACTTCTCAAATCATCTCTGCCCATCTGGCCATATGGGATGCTTCCACTGCTGCTTCCCTGGCAGATTATGAGATCAACTGATCTCATCTTCATCAGCAACCTTTGCTGAATTGAACTCTCCCTTGAGTCCAAGAGACTCTCAGACAGTCTCAATTTTTCATCCCTGCCCTCCAGGCAGCTTAGTACGCTTCTGCTGCCCTCTTGGCAGTCTTCAATGCTTTCACTACCCTCCTGGCAGTCTTCGAGACCTTGTAGAGATCTCTGATCAACGCCCAGCTGGCCATTTGAAATTCCTTGACTATCCTCGCGACAATCTTTGAGATCCTCAACTAATCCCAATTCGTTTCCCTCCTAGCAAACTGGAATTTCTTCCTTTCTGCCTAGCTGGCAGTATTTGAAACCATCAACTGATCCCAATTTATCCCAATCATCATCACTATCGTCGAGACTTTTTCCCATCTCTGGCCAACAGTAACAAATCATCTTGTCTTCGGTGGCCCCGAGGTCTTCGGCATACCTCAACCATTTTCCCAACAGCTTGCGCTGTCTTCTAACCATCAAGTCTCTGACTGGCCATTTTGCTTTTTCCTTCTTCATGGGCATTTCGCGCATTCGTCTCCTCCTTCTATCCTACCGCATCCGCAGTTCCATCTTCTCTATGTCTACTTTTAATTCATAGAGCTTTCTAGTCTCTTCTTCATCCCATTCGACAAGCTTTTCTGCCTTGCTCCTCTTCCTCCCAGCATGCCTATGGTCTTCAGTAACCATGGTGCCGTCTCTGTCTGCCTCCTTGGCGACCCTGCTGCTGCTGTCACTCCTGCAATCCTGAGTGCTCAGCTTCATCTTCTCATAGTCCTGCTGACTTTCTATGGACTGCTTCTTACCTACAAGCAATCGCCTACAGAGTCTTCAGTAACTCTGTCTCCTTCCGCTCCTCTGTCTCTTCCTTCCGGAAATATACAAGCAAGAATTTCCAGCTCTGATACCACTTGATGAAGTATATCGGAAACCCTCACGGTTTTGAGATTTACTTGTGCACGTTCTCGTGAAATTCCAAATCCCGAACCCCGATTTTCAACGGTCAACGCCTCCGTCCTGTCCGGGATTTCTCTATCGGGAAATCGGCCGATATGAGATCGTGATTCCCTCGACCTCCAAATATCCGAACCTCGAATCCCGATCCAACGCCACGTGGATTCCACTATATCTCGTGGTCCCACTCGCCACGTCACTTCGGGATTTCGCGGATCACGAATCCACGATGCAAGTTTTCTTTGCTGTTGAAAACCCCAAACGCCGAACCCCGATATGATGGGATCTGATGACACGCATCCCTCCGATGATCGATGGCCTCCGTTAAATCGGGAAATCGCTATTTGCGATTTCACGAGGTATAAAACTCTTACCTCACCAAACTCCGAACGCCGAACCCCGATGGGCGTTGGTGATTTCTTCCTGCGCCAAAGGACTAAACCTCGCGCAACTTAACCACGATCCAACGATCGTCGGGATTTCACGATTTCCTCCTGCAAATCCTGTCCGTTAATTCTCCTCCTTGAGGATTCCTCCCGCTCTGCAGCTTTTCCCTGCTTGAATCTCACCCAGGTCTATTCCCGCAATATGCACGAGGAACTATCC
Organism: Picea engelmannii; assembly: GCA_009831015.1. Taxonomy (NCBI): domain Eukaryota; kingdom Viridiplantae; phylum Streptophyta; class Pinopsida; order Pinales; family Pinaceae; genus Picea; species Picea engelmannii. Next base: position 16,142 of record ML799669.1, read on the forward strand.
CTCCTGAGATTTTATTCCCTGACTCCTTCAGAGACTTTTTCGATCACTCTGCTCTCGCTCAACCTTCAGCAATTCTCAAGGCGTTGAAGTCCTTCAGCCCCTGTATACTCGGAGCCACAATTATCCCTTTCCTCTGCTCAGACCACCTGTTGAGACTTCAATCCTGGCCTGCACTTCACCTGCATGACTCTGATAACCCAATTTAGCTCATGGGCAGATGAGAGCGAGAGTTTAATGGTCTAGCCTCCTCAACGCACTCTATGCGGAGGAATTCAACTGCACTCTATGCAGGAATCTCCTGGCTCAGACTGAGAAATGATTGAAACTCGTCCTCCTCTTTCTCCCACAGATGGAGAATATGGACGTCTCCTGCTGTCCTTCTGTTCAAGAGGTCTCCTTGCTGAGCCTCCTGGGTATTCAGTAACCCAGAAATACTCCCTCAGTGGATGCTTCCTTTAGATGATAGAACTCAAAGAGTTCCTTCCTCCTGCGCTGTCTACACATTCCCTCAACGCCCTCCTGGCGGAGTATCTCTTCCACCGAACACTCAGCAGCTATGTTCTCCCCGTGCATTCACACACTTAGCTCGATGTCCCCTAGATAGAGCTTCTCAGAATCCTCAATAGACTTCTGCTCCTTCAGAACTCACAGCAGAGTTCCTCCTTACACACACTCAATACCCTCTTGGTAGAGTTTCCACAGAACTCCTGAGAGGTTCTGTTTACAACAGTGTCTCAGCTACACTTCTTTGACTATTGAGGTGTTCAGAAACCCCAAAGTCCTCCTTCTGTATGATTTTTTGTCTTCGAGGCTTGTGCCCTCAGCACGTCTTTGTCCGACTCTCCCGAGTTCAGAAGCGCATCCTCGTGCACTGGGATTCAGAGTCTCAACACTCTGTCATGCCCTCACGGCATGAACCCTCAAAGACCTCTCAAACCTGAAATCAACCACACTCCCTGCAAAGGTATAATAACAACATATAATTACAGCATAAGGAAAACACTCACATGCAGACACATAAACAGAATATCATGCAGGAAAAACTGCTCTCTGTTCATATATTAACAATTGGCAAATGCCTGTATGTTTACAAGGTGTTCCCCGAGCTCTCCTCGGCTCTACATGAATTCTATCTACATGTACCTGCCAACTACTCAAAATGAGATCTCTCTATCTCTTTTACCTGAGGTGCTCTTAGCGCTTCCCTCCAGGATTTACCTACTCTAATTAATTACAATCAATGGCT
>ML799669.1:27274-46105 GCA_009831015.1 Picea engelmannii
GACATCTCCTCGCTTGGTGTGGCATACCGATATGCTGCCAAGATTGAGCAGAAGTTCAAACAGAAGAAGTGAGACTTTGGGTCTGCAAATCAGAAGCAAGGGAAAGGTACTCCCAAACCATAGAACAAAGGACCAAGCCAAGGCAGGGCAGCCCAGGAAAACCCACCAAAGCCACAAGAAAAGAACACCACAAAGCCAAAAAAGGACACAGGGGAGTGGTGTGAGTTCCATAAGAGCTCCACTCACAACACAAGTGAGTGTCAGGCCAAGGAGTCACTGGTAGCTGAGTTGAAGGCTTCTGAATCAGATGCATGCTCCGACTTTGAATCAGAACCTAACAAGGGGAATGACAGGGCGAAGCAGATTATTGATGTGGAGCCCAACGCTACCATTTCCACCATGAAGATCCAGAAGGAGGAACCAAAAGATCCAGAGGAGGCAGAGCGTCTCTTCCATTCCAAGATGTGGGTAAAGGGTTCCTCATTGCAGTTCATTGTCGACAGCGGGAGCCAGAAGAACCTCATCTCAGTAGAGGTCGTGAAGTGGCTGGGCTTTCCAACCACAACACACCCACAACCATACACCATCGGGTGGTTGCACCAAGGACGGGACCTCTGCGTCATTCAACAATGTCGCCTTCCCTACAACATCAAGCCCTTCATGGATGAGGTATTATGTGACATTGCTCCTCTTGATGTTTCTGATGTATTATTAGGCCAACCATACTTGTGGAAGTGACATGCTGTGTATGAGTCCAGGCCTCGTGCTGTTATTATCACTTTGGGAAATAAGCTGTATAGGATACCGGAGATAGCACCGCCTACCACCATCTCTTTGGTTACTGCAAAACAATGCAGTAAGCTTATTTCCAAAACTAGGAAATTTGTTTTCCTGATAATATGCCCTCAGGGAAAGAGGAAGACTATGGCCATGACCTCCAGACAAGGCCCCGCTGCATGAAAACAACAGATGGATAAGGTCATGGAGGAGTACAAGGACATATTCACCTCCCTCGCAGGGGTGCCTCTACACTGCCAGGTCAAGAACCCCATCGATCCGACCCCAGGTGCACCGCTGCCCAATGGACCCATCTACCAGCGCTCTTTCCTAGAGAATGATGAAATCAAGAGGCAAATTCAGGAGCTGTTGCAGAAAGGTCACATCCGGCTGAGTTCATCACCCCATGGGAGCCTGATCGTATTGGTGCAGAAGAAGGATGGGACTTGGAGACTCTGCATTGACTATTGGGCACTGAACAAGATCACTATCCGGAATAGGTACCCGATCCCACGGATTGATGACCTTCTGGACCAACTCAAGGGGGAAAAATGTTTCAACAAGATTGACTTGAAGTCTGGGTATCACCAGGTACCAATCGAACCCTCTGATGTGTGAAAGACTGCATTCAAATCTAAGGAGGGCCTTTTCGAATGGTTGATCATGCCTTTCGGGTTGACGAATGCCCCTACAACCTTCATGAAGCTAATGGACGACATCCTGCGGCCATTCACCAACTCATTTGTAGTGGTTTACTTGGATGACATTCTGATCTTCAGCCAGACTTGGGAAGAGAACCTCCACCACATCTGACAGGTCCTCCAAACACTGCGGCAACACAAGTTGTGTGCCAATTTGGAGAAATTCACTTTTGGCATAACCCAGGTTCAGTATCTGGGATACATTATTGATGAGCGGGGGGTGCATGTGGATCCAACAAAGATCCAAGTCATTCGGTATTGGCCAGCCCCAACCACCCTAACAGAGCTCCACAACTTTTTAGGTCTTGCCAATTTCTACTGTAGGTTTGTGTTGGGATTCTCTCATATCACTTGGCCCTTGAGTCAAGTCACCAAGGGAGGAGCTAAAGAAAAATTCTTTTGGTCTGAATCTCACCAGAAGGCGTTCGGGGAGTTGAAGCATCACCTCTTCTCTGCCCCAGTGCTCACATTACCAGACTTGCAACAACCATTTGAGATCAAGACAGATGCCTCTGACTATGCTATTGGGGAAGTCCTTACTCAACATGGGCATCTAGTGGCATATCACAGTGAGACACTTTCCGAGACAGTCCAGAAGTATCCCACTTATGACAAAGAAATGTATTCCATTGTGAAGTCTTGTCGGCAATGGAAGCATTACATTTTGGGAAAGGAAACGGTCATCCACACAGACCACCGACCCCTGCAGTTCATATAGACACAATGGAAGTTGCAGAATGATTTCCATCAGAAGTGGTCCACATACCTGCAACAGTTTCATTTGAACATTAAGTACAAAAAAGGCAGCACCAATAATGTTGCAGACTACCTCATTCGACCACCCATCATGGCGCTAACCACTGTGCTCAATTCTTATGGGCATGAGACTTCTGATTGGCCACTTCTCTACACAAGTGATCCAGAATTCGACCACACATACAATACACTCTTGGAGGGTAAGAAAATTCCCAATTTTCACCTCCAGGATGCTCTGCTTTGTCACCTGGGACACCTTTGTGTTCCTTAAAGTGAGCGTGCCAAGATGATTTGGGAGGCGCACTACAGTCGGGTCACTGGGAATTTCGGGGTCGAGAAAACCATGGCAGTATGAAAAAAGTATTTCTATTGGCCGAACCTTCGACAAGATGTCAGGAAGTACATCAATTCCTACACTGCTTGTGCCATTACCAAACCGACCATCAAGAAGAAAGGCCTCTATACTCTGCTTCCTACCCCCAGTCGACCTTGGGAATCCATCTATATGGATTACATATTGGGCCTTCCTTCTACTAAGCATGGCAATGACTGTGTTTTTGTGGTCGTCAACCGATTCTTGAAGATGTCCGTTATGATGGCCTGCAAGAAGAATATCACAGCAGAAGCCACTGCTAAAATCTTCTTTGAACGAGTGTGAGTACACTTTGGGATCCCACAGTCTATCATCTTAGATCTGGACAGTAGGTTCCTCAGTACATTTTGGTCCAGCCTCTGGTCGATGTTGGACACCAAGCTCACCAAGTCTACAACTTTCCATCCGCAAACTGATGGCCAGACAGAGGTCGTCAACCGGATGATCGTACACATTCTTCGCATGTACAATTCAAAGCATCCACGCACATGGGATGAGATCCTCCCCTATGTAAAACACAACTACAACCAGGCTCTCCATATCTCAACCAACCATAGCCCCTTTCAAGTGGGTTTGGGATTCCAGCCACTATGTCCCATTAACATAGCCATGCCATTTGTGGCTACTCAGGAAGATTCAACTCATGTCCAGTCTGAGGTGAATAAGGCAAACAACTTCATTGAGCACATTCAACACATCCGCCAATAGGTTCATGACATATTGGACAGAGCCAATGCTAAGTATAAGCAGCGACATGATCAACATCGGGTGCCACACAACTTCCAAGTGGGCGACAAAGTGTGGTTGCATTTGCAAAAGGAGCGCCTTGCTGGACCCCACCGCAAGCTTCGTCCACTCCGATATGGTCCGTACACCCTCACCAAAGCTGTAGGGGAAAATGCCTTTGAGATCAACATTCCACCATTCCTTGGTCTACACCCAGTGTTTAATGTGGACCGCCTTCGACCCTACTTTCCACCTCTACTAGACACATCCGACATGGCAGAACAACTCACACCAACAGAGTTAAATCCAGACTGCATGGAACAAGCCAGAACTGATTAGATCATGGATACACAGATCAAGCACACTTGAAAACAAAGGATACTGCTATATCGAGTTGTCAAAGCAGGCCAACTCCTTCACCAAGGCAAATGGCTCACCAGGGACCAAGTTCACCAGAAGTTTCCTCATCTCATGGAGGAACTCAATGCAATGGGGACCATTTATTCCTAAGGGGGGAGGAATGATCTAGGTGGATATTGGTGGCCACCCACCTATTCCACTTGGACCCCCACCATTGCTTCTTTCAGTTTTTCAGTTTCTGCACAATTTACTATTTTTAGCAGTTTTTCGGGTCCTGAACTTCCAGAGCCGTTTTGAGGCCTTAAACGATGTTTTTTTGGGAAAACGGGGAGCACCATGTATTTTGGATCAATTTTGCTCACCCAAAAGTTGCATTCCTCGGATAGATATTTATAACGAGGTATAGAACGCATCAAACGAAGATCGTATGCCAAAGTTACGTCCCCGGGAAGTTGATGTACCAACTTACCCAAACGGGGCCCATAGTCTTGGCGTTTCATCTCATAGGGTTAGGTCTTTGGATGTTTAGGGTTTTCCATTGTTTCTCAATAATAATAGGCCTTTGAGCCTCATTGTAACACAGTTCAGAGGCCAATAGCCACCACATCTCTTCTCAGAGATAAGCTACCAGCGCCCTAGCTAGTTTATTTCCATTCTGTCTGTAAGCATATTTCAGTCATTTGTTATTAATGAAATGAAGTCTTATTTCCACTGCATCTCTATGTTTATGTGTATTTCTGTATTTCATTGTGTTCCTACATAAATCCGGATCAGGAATGTACCTATGCTCAATGCAGGGGAATTCATGCGGGAGATGGACACTTAGGGTGATGTTCCCTCCAGGGTATAGGGTGTCAAATTGCGAAGGATATAAACAAGGCTCTCCTTGGTTGAGGATGCAAAAACTTCTTAGGCAATGGTTTATAATGGAAAGAGAGAACCGACTAAAGATTCAATACTGCAAGTGAGGGAATGTGATACAATCACAACTTAATGCCAAAAAATGTCCTTTTTTATGTCTTTTAGTCTACCTGGTGTGAAAAAGGGGTAAACTTGTGCCAAATAGATGTCTTTTCAAATCCAATTTACGAGTGTGAAAAAGACAAGTTCACTCGACAATCTTTTCTATTTTTGATAACGAGTTGGAAAAGATCTTAACTAAGACTCATGACCTTTCAAATCGAATTTTAATGAGTGTGAAAGGGACAAATCAATCGACAATATTTTCGATTTTTTAGACGAGTCGGAAAAGAGCTTAACTAAGACTCGTTTGCGGGAGTCCTAATCAACATGTAAAGGGGGAGGCCAAGGCTCCCGTCTCGGTCTTTTGCGGAAAGTCAATGTCTCACATATAACTGACAAAATCTTGGGAAAACCCAAATATCTCCAAGTCGAGGATGAGAAGGTGATAACAGAGGATATGGTCTCCATGATAGTTCAAATAATGTCTCTTAATGGAAAATACATTGGCGGGGGGATGGGATGCCCAAACAGGTCATCCCAATTGTAGGGAACCTCGTCAGGACTTGGAGAGAGAACATTTGGGGAAGAATAAATCTCTCTCATTTAGAAGGAGTGGGATTAGGAATGTTGATGATGTTATTGAAGGCCACATCACTCTCTTCAATGAGAGTAGGATTGACTAGAGATTGCACTGGTGTGGCCACTTCTTCAATTATAGGTTGAAGAGGATGCATAGTAATGGGGGAAAGAGCTCTTTCACCTTTGAAAAAGGAGGCGAGGTAGGGAGGGGATCGCGGTGGTGGGATCACCGAGGCGATCAAGGGACGAGTGGTGTGGGGATAAACTAGGGATGCCTTAGAATTTGAGGGGCTCTTGGGTGAGCCCCATGCTTCTCGTATCTCGGTTGTAACTGAGCATAAATGAGTAAGCTGATTTCCTTCACAAGTCCTGCAAAGAAATTTAGGCTTACGTATGAGACATATAGGCTTCTCGATGTGGCTAGCAGGGGAAAGAGAGTTGTCTACTGTATGATGAATAGAGGCTGGAGACATGAATCAACTGTGATTTGGGGTAAAAAGGATGGTGCCCCCAATGTAATTAGTAGAGGTTGGGTGCGAGCTATCGACATAATTTGTAGAAAATGTCGACTCATCTCTAACATGACTCGTAGAGGTTGGGGATGGAGCATCAGTGTGACTAATAGTGACTGGTCTAGCTATATATTGTGGCATTTGATTCCATGGTTTGAGGAAAGATTGATTCTGAAACATTGCAAGCCAGGAAGGATCCTGGTGTACTCCCTGTCCCTGCCCAAAAGGGTGATATCTCGGGCTAAAATGGTCTGAAGAAATTTGTATGGGTAACGTCACTGAGGTCTGTGAAGAGAACGAGGTAGGATAATAACTATTTGAGTGAGGATATATGTTTCCCCCTTGTGAAGGGGTCCCATAAAGAGGGTAACCCGAACTATAAAATTTATTTTCTCCATATGGAATACCTGGAGGCATCTGAGGGCCTGTCATGGTGAAAATGTTCGAAGGAATTGACATGGTAGGTGACATATGCATGGGTGGTGCATAATAAGTGGGAAAGGAACCCATCTGGGCACTAGCTTCTAGAAGAGCATAACTACCATGGGATTCAAAAGAAGGAAGGTTCCAACCTCCCATGGGGACATGACTCATATCAAATGAAGAAGTAGGCATTAGAGCCATGATGCCCCCAGGTCCCATGCTAGGATTCATATACGTGGACCAGGGAGAGGGTTTCATGGGTGAATTCATATCAAAATAAAAATTACCAACGACCCAAGGTGCAGACTGAGTGTTGTAATTCTACATACTTTTGTAAAGAGTGGAAGGATCCATCCCCATGAAATGAGTAGGCATCATGGGGTAGGTTGCAACAAATAAGGGAGTGAAAGAAACTCCACTATCCATGATGATGAAACCAAAAAAACTCTCCTAAGGCCAATTAGTAATCAAAGAGCATACCAAAAAAGTCAAACGACCAATATGCATGCAAACGGGCTAAAGTGGCTGAGTGGCCTCCCTCACTGAAGAAGGTATGCCTCATCCAATAGGGACCTGTGACTCCCTGCTAAAGTTTGGAAGTAACATAATCAGTTATAGAGGTCCTCATGGGATTAACAACCAGTCAGTCAGATCCCCCCGGAGAGGTAATCCTCCATAAAGGATGTGTGTTGTCTGACCTCTATCTGACCCAAGATACAAGCAGAATAACCCTTGCAAGTAACCTATGAGATACCTAAGTCAAGCAAGTAATAAACCACTATATAATTGATGCACATGCGAGAAGTCGTAAGTCTGGATCAATGTATGGGCAGGGTAGAAAATCCCAAAACCTTGAAAGCACCGCCTCTCATAGAGGTATGCGCACTAGCAAGATCCCCAAATATGAATAAATTCACATAAATATCTTTGATGCTAGGTGAGTATCCAGGGGTTATCCCTTCAACTAACTTTGCGTGACCTTGTGATTAACTTTGGTGTGAGTGGAGCCTCCCGATATTACCAATTATACAATGGACTTCTCACCTCCCTATCTCATACCCATATGTTGATTTAATTGCCTTGGAGAAGTTTACTCACAAAATCCTATCCCAAGGCACTAAATCCTAGACTAGTTTGTGCACCCTAAAAATAAAATCATGTCTAATCAATTTTAGTTTAAAGCATAAATTTTATTGGCTGTGATTACTCAAAAGGGTATGGAAGTGAAACTCATGATTTTATGACTCTGCAAGAAGATAAATATGAATATAATGAAAAGTCTATCTTTATCTTTTCAATGAATGCTATGCTAATAAAAAACAGTGCAATTTTCAATTTCAACTCTGCAATTCAGAAATAAAATGCAATCTTTCGTTAAATGTACTAAAATAATGATAAATGTTCAAAAGCAAAAATTTTAACCAATGCAAAATGCCTATATTTTTGTATTTTCAATATATTAAAGAGAAAATGCATGGACTGAGAAGCAACCTGATATAAATAATTCTACTGTGTATAAATGAAATAACTCAAGTAGAATACCAAGCAACCAAGACAACAACCCAGGATTCAAGGACAAACAAGGATGAAAAACAATGAGAAAGATGACACCCATAAATTCAACTCCCAAGAGGCTTCCTGTCAACCCAGAGAAGCTCAACAGGCACTACAGAGACCTAAGAAGACTCAACACATGTCAAATCTCACCCAGTAGTCACTAAACCAAGCAAACAAGCAAAGGGAAGTGGTATACATGACTGTTCAGGAGAACAGGGCGTATATACGCATCTTGCAGTGAGACATCAAGCGGGTATACACGACAATCAGGGAAAAAGGAGCATATAGGCTTCAAAACAAGGCTAAGAAAAGACAAGAAGGTTGGAAACTCAGATCCAGAGTGAAGAGAATCCGTCGAGCAGTGATACGACAAGAAACACAAAAGCAAAAGAGCAATGTAAGAAGAAAATATACTTCAACCCTTAGAAGGAAGATCTTCCCCAGTGGAGTCGCCAATTTTGTTATGAGGGAAAAACTCTCTATGACCAAGGGTAAACTAGAACAGACAGGTATGACTGCAGAAATCAATTCAATTCCAACATATTCTATATAAACTAATGTGCAAGATAAGAAAGAGGCCTACCTCGATCCAACATTTGATGTTGTTCCACCGTTGAGCACTTCGAACCAAAGATTTATACCTGCAATAAGTTCTTAACAAACAAGAAGAGAAAGCATATAGTGATGATATAATGGGGTTAACACATTAGATAGCATAATCCATCAATAAACATTACAAACATGCCCATGGATAATAATCATACATTTGCAATATACCAATAGGACGGGAAATGAGTATTTCTATTAGTAATTGATCAACATAAGTGACAACATTACAGACTTCCGTGTCAGCATGGTTCGAAACCAAGAGACCAAGTTCCTTCCAATTGGGCCTCCACCACTTCAATCCTCCACCAAAGGCAAGCTCATAGGAGATAGTCAATGAGGTTCTCTCAACAATAGGGAAAGATCTCGGGGGATGAACACTGAGTTCAGACTTGAGGGACAAAGGGATGTAGACTCAATATGAAGTAATTTCTCCAGAGTAACTTTTCTCTCAAAGTTGAATGCTTTCTCCTCTTTTCCATAGCTCGGAATTGTGCTTTTATAACCTTCAGAATGCAACTGAAGGGCTGAGTCGTAACATTTCCAGTATGTGGAAGGCCAAGGATCAGAGATCTTCTATCGTGACATGGAAACCTGACCTCATTTTGTATTTTCTGGCACAAATCCTGATTTACACGGGATGTAGTGGAGCAGACAATGTATACGCATCTTGCATATATGATAGGGAGAGTATATGTGGAAAAATGTATATTTTTGGCTCTGGATTCATCAAAATGGATGACAAGTCTGCATAGGGAAATGGAAAAAGGCCCTCTATGCAAGATAGCAATGGTGAGGCAAATCTTGCTATAACACCAACCCCAACAATTTTACAGTGAAAACTATTTCCCATAAACACTACACCCTCATCAACATATTGGTAAGAAATGAACCGATTTCTATGTGAGAACATGTGGTGGGAGGCACCTGAATCTAATTGCCATTCTTCTTGATATTGTAAATTACTAGAAATAGATAAAACTTGATCAATCATACCTGAATTTGTTACAGCCAATTTTTATTCCTTCGTAGATTTTTTCTCAGATTCCTTTCTCTTCCAACAATATTTCTTGAGATGTCCTGTTTTGCTACAGCACCAACATTTTTCTTTACCCTTTCTATGTCTTGATTTAGATCGAGAAAAACTTCTCTCATTCTTCTCTTTAGTTCGACCTCTGACTAGCATTGCCTATGAAGTTGAGGTTTATTTACTAGATTTTTTCCTCATCTCCTCAGCCAACAAAGATCCCACAACATAGTCATAATCTAAAACTTCTGTTGAGCTAAAGCTAATAGAGGTGACTAGATTATCCCAATATTCAGGCACCAAACACAATAGTGTAATAGCCTTATCTTCATCTTCGAATTTAACTTCCATACTAGTCAATTGAACTATAATGTTATTGAAGGTATTTAAGTGGTCAACAATTTTTGTACCTTCTTTCATCCACAAACTGTACAACTATCTCTTCAAGTAGATTTTGCTCGTCAAGGACTTTGTCATATATAGAATTTCCAACTTGCTCCATAATCCCAATTTTGTATCCTCTCCTACGATATTAAACATAACCTCATCCGCCAGACATAAATGAATGGTACTAAGAGCTTTCACATCCAGATCTTCCCATTCCCATTCCATCATGGCTGTTGATTTCTTTGACTTGCCTGCCAATGATTTTTGCAACCCTTGTTGCACCAGTAAATCCCGTATCTTGAGATTCTTGAGCTTAAAGTTGCTTTTACCGCTGAACTTTTCAACTTCAAACTTTGAACTCTACATCTTAGCCATTAACACAAAAAATCTCCCAATATCCACTGCTTATAAAAAATCCTTTTAAATGTGGAGGAGTAATAAATAAGGTTAAGTAATAACCCCAATAGGTTTAAAAATAATATAAAACTTATATATACCTTTTACATCCACTCTTTAACCTTTTAACCTTTTCTTTGAATTCAACAAAACATTCACATGATCCACCTCACAAAAAAGTACTCCTTCCAATATTATATTAAATTCAAAATAAAACAAACCTTCATTCCTTTCCATGGAAAAACAAAAACGTCCAAGAAACTCTTTAATAATATGTGGTCTCACCTTTGTAAGGGAGAATTAATTCGCGACTGGACAAAGATGGTTTCTCCCATGAAATGGCGAAACCCGACGAGATAATAAAAAATAGGTCTCTTGTGTGGAATAGAGAACTTGTGACCAGTCGAAAAGTTTACCAGCAACCATCACTCCCTCCGACAAAGATCACCCGCGACCATGCAAAATAAAAAAATTCGTTCTCGGCTCATGAAACAAGTTTCTTCAGTAATAGATCTCGTCTATGGACACAACTCACATGCACAACCACCTCTGATACCACTTGTTGGAATTGCAAATGCGAAAAACACAATTCACAATGATAATTAACAATCATACATATAAGGAACAAAGGGATTTCACGTGGTTCACCCAAAATTTGGGCTACGTCCACCAAGCATAGGCATCGATTGTCTTATTATTCAGATCATGGAGATTACATCAGATCACTCACACTCAGTCATTTTTCCTCTACGTGCTTACATGAATTTATACATTCACAAAAGAAACTGATTAATAAATGCAATCCCTATCCATATTCTAACTTGGTCTATTTGGTTGTAACCAACACATAATAATAGGATCCAAATCTGTTCTTGGTAATTTGTTGTCACCAAATCCCAACAATATCTGCATCTTAAATTCCTTACTTGATATCTGGGGGAGCAATTTAGTTTTCTATAGTTGACGCCGACAACTCAATACTTGTATCCATTGCTGATTTTAGTTATGCACATGCATGAAATCATGATTTGCTACCTTATTTCGGGAGTGATGAAAAATACGTTCTGCATCTAAGTGTAGTTAATCCTTTGAGAAGTGCAGATATCTCCATAATCTTATAGAGTGATACATAATCTTGTTGTATCGTTCAAAGCGATTTTACTTTGGTTGTTGTGGAAATTATAGAGCCATTATAGTGATTAGAGGGATTTTGTTATAGAACTTAATGAGAAATAGGGTAAGTAATATATATATATATATATATATATATATATATATATATATATATATATATATTCACTCTTAACACTTGAGTCTTCTGATCTTCTTAAAATTTTAAATTCTTACAAGGTAAGACTAGAATTATTAATAAATAACAACCTCAAGTAAATTGTGTGATGTAACCCTTAAAGAATAGTGTTAATAAGGAATTTTATTTAGTACTTTAAATCATGTTAGGCATGATGATTAGGATGAGATTTGGTCACATCTGCAATGAAGGAATTGTAAAATATAAAGATAACCTTAGATAATGTATGATACTAAATTTAATATGGAATTGGTAATGGATTTTTCCAATAATGTTAAGACATGGTCCTTTATATAGATGTTTTATAAGGGTAGGGATAGTACTAATATGTGAGCAAATATTGTTAAGTTTAGACTAGGTTTCCTTTTAAAAGAAATAATAATACAAAAAATTGTATGAGTATTATGAAATTTGATAAATCATTGGAATACCATTCTTCTTTTATTTATTCAATTTAAGAGTTGCATTAATATATTATGTTCTAGTTAACAATTTATCAAGAGGATTGAAATTTTGGATTTATTATATTTGAATGACTTTTATTCTTATTGGATTTTTTAGTATCAATAATAAACTTTTACTCAAATTGTAGTAACTAAGTGAAATAGCTCATCAATGTTGACCAGCTAGTTAGGACCTTTATTCGTTGTTGATTCAATCATGAATTTAGGAATAGGATTGGGGTTAAGGGAACTATATATCTTCTTGTTCTTTAGAATAGTCGCCAGTCCTGAGACCTTAAATGGTCAAAATCAATCGGATGAATCCTAGACTTGAGCGTTGATTATGTGTATTGGAGGTCCTAACGTTGCAGGGTAGGATGGGAGGATATACATGCTGTTATCTTTATGTGATATGGTTGATGCATGTTTAACAGGGACATTCTATTGTGATTTTTGTGTGTAGTGATGAGATGAGAATTAAAATGTGTAAGTATTGAAGTATGTTATTGTCACATGCCACTTATTCTAACTGATGTTTCAATAAAAAAAAATTCTACTACGTCACTCATTTCATTTAGATGTCATAACGGAGGGGTCGTTACAGTGATAGATTATTGAAATGATAAGTATAATACAATAAAAAGAGTAAAATTAGCCTCATACTGATTCAATCCACCCTCTCAGTATAAACAAGTGTGCCAACAATTAGTATCAGAGCAGGCTCCTTCAAGAATAGTCTAACCCATGGAAGGTACATCATTGCAACAAACATGGATAGACATGAAGGTTTCTCTACAAGAAGAGATCCATTATTTTATGGTTCCAATTATGACTTCTAGATCATAAGAATGATAACCTATTTGATATCTATTGGGTTTGACATTTGGAGTGAAGTTAAAAACAATTACACAACTCCAACAACTCCATCTGCATATGCAACTGGAAAAAGGCTCACTGAAAATAATTCTAAAGCCATGAATGCAATTCCGTGAGGTCTGTAATATTTGTAATTTGTGAAAGTCATGCATTGTGTTTTAGCAAAAGAGATTTGGGACAAGCTACAAAAAATATATGAAGGGGACGACAAGGTCAAGAAGGAAACATTACAAACCCATAGAGGACAATTTGAGAGCCTTAATATGAAAGAATAAGAGAGTATTGAAGCCTATTTTCTTCATGTGGATTGTTAGAGTCCTAACCCGCACATAGGTAGAGCAATATATTCAGATGTAATAGAGGTCAATATTAATAAGGCCTTTCAATAAAATAGAATAAGGCGGATGTAAGAAGACCTAATAGAAGCTTCCGCTTCTAGAAGGATCTTCCTCTAGATGCTTCTCTTGATAGACATATTTAGTATAAATAAGGGTCGAGGGTATGCAAACCCTATCTTGGAGATTATTGTAACAGAGCGCTGCTCGACTGGAGGTTTCCCCCTCGAAGAGGCCCGTGAACATTTCTTTCTGAATCAAAGTGCTATTTTTGTTGTTGTTCTTATATCATTTCTTTGTTATTGTGGAGATTATGTTGGTTATATTACTGTTATTCTGCCATTTCTAGCATTTTATTTCTGTTCTGCATACTTTTTATATCTGGTATATTACAAGTGTTATTAGAGCACTTTCCTTGGCATAAATTGTGGGAAATTTTTTTCAGGTTAGAGACGTATTCCGACGTCTTTAAGCCACAAAGATCTATCGTTACATGCATAAACCCGCGGTTGAGGGATTCATACACGCAGAAAATACAAGTGGTTCTTAAGCGCACATCTGTTGGCCACCCTTGTAACCCCTGTTGGTACCCCTTCGAGTGGTAGCACATCAGAAAGCACCTGTGTACGGATTGGCCTAGATTTCCTGAAGCCCTCTTTAGATAAACCGATTATCCACCTGACTGCTATAGTTCCACTGAGAACAACACTCGGGAAGATACTCTCTAGTACTTGGGTAGTCGGGTATACGGATAAGGGTATGGTCTATCCTCCTTAGTTAGTGCCCTGAGATATTGGGCCAAGTACTATTGTTGGACCCCGCATGTATATCAGAGAGCTATAGCACAAGGAAAACCATTGTCTGTAGAACCCTTGAATACCTAACCCTTGGGGGACAAAAACATAAACAAATTAAAATAGACAAGATATGTTGTCGCGCAACTGTGTTCGGGTTGCCAAATCACTACACTTTTCCTATTGGTTAAGAATTTGGGGATTTCATCGATGTAGTATTCTTCAGACCGGAGTATAACTCCGCGGGTGTAAAAAGAAAAAAAAAAGTCTTGAATTTTTTTCACCATTATTTGAGACCTATTCCATTGGATTCATCTCTTCGCCCTTATCACATTCATCCATATCATTTTTCAACAATTTTTTTGACCCCGCCCGCCCCTTTTCAGTTCACCCATCCTCATGGCCCATACCCGTAGCCAAGACCTAGAAGCTCACTTCAACACCTTGCAATATGGTCTCCTCGAGACCCAAAAAGAAGTGAAACAACTCAGTGCCAATGTTTCCTCCATCGATACATCCATCAATACAACCATAAATACAACCATGCAGTCCTCAATGGAGGAATTCAAACAAGAACTGACCACCCAGCCTGAATCTGTCTTTTCATCACTCTGCACCAAAATGAAGATCCCTACAGATGACCCTTGCTCTGATGCACCTCCAAAGACTGAAGGTGAACATTCCTCCCATTCCCATACCTTTCAGCACCATCACTTTCAACGTAACCTACGCCTTCCGTAGGTGGATGTGACCAAATTTGATGGCTCAGACCCCATTGGTTGGGTAACCCAAATGGAACATTATTTCTCTTTATACGACATTACAGATGACTTGGCCAAACTATGATATGGTGTTCTCCATCTAGATCAAGAACGTTGGCAATGGAGAAAAACTTCCCGTCAAGGGTATATTGCTTGGACCCAATTTGTGACTGAGCTTTATGAACGCTTTGACACTGAAACCAACCATTTGGGCCATTTGACAAAGTTGAAATGATTAGGAACAATAGAAGACTTCATAGCTACCTTTGAGCACCTGGCTTTTCGAACAGAGGGCATGATTGATGCTTTCTTTCGAGAGTGTTTTATCAGTGGCCTCAAGGATGAGATTCGGGCCCATGTCCTCATGGCTTGACCTTCGAGTTCAGTGGAGGCTACTAAAAAAGCTAAAGAAGAACAACATGTTGTATCCTCTCAAAACCATAAACCCTCCTTTATCCCTTGCCCTAAGCCTGTAAATCCCACTACTCCCTCTGCCCCATTAAAGATCCAAAAATTGACCAGGGATGAAATGGCTGAACGCCAAATTAAAGGCCTTTGTTATTTTTGTGATGAAAAATATTTCCCAGGCCACAAGTGTAAGGAACAAATATTTTTATGGCCATCTCTGAGGATATTTCGGAAGAGGATGTTGAAACTCCCCTTGTGTTTGAGTCACCTGAAATCACTGACATAACCCCTCCCTCAGACCCTCCCAAAGTGGAACCGATCATTTCCCTCAATGCTCTCACTGGCTTCTCCACCCCCCAAACCCTCAAGTTAATCAGTTACATCAAGCATAAGAAGGTCATCATTCTGGTTGATAGTGGAAGCACCCATAATTTTATTCATCGCTGCATTACCCAAGAAACTCATTGCTACATCCATGCCGTCAACAATCCAAATGATGATTGCCAATGGTGGTTCCATGAAATGTGGAGGGCGCTGTACAAATGTGCATCTCCAAATCGGTGACTACCAACTAAAATCCCATATGTTTTCTATCAACTTGGGCGGTTGTGAAATTGTGTTGGGTGTAGATTGGATAAGGACTTTGGGTCCCATTCTCATGGATTTTAAGGAATTAACCATGCAATTCGACTAGGAAGGCCACCAATATAAATTCCAAGGCATCACTGCTGGTTCACCTAAGGTCATTAGTTCCCATCGCATGGAAAAGCTGCTCAAAAAAAGGTCATTCTGGTGTCATTGCCCAAATCCATGCCATACAAGCAACAGAGACACCCCCGGTGCTGCAAGACCTCCAAGCCCTCCTTTCTAAACATCAAATGGTATTTTCCACTCCCCAAGGACTCCCTCCTTCCCATGGTGTTCATGATCATTCCATTCCCCTTGTACCCAGAAGCCTTCCCAATATCCGTTCGTATCGCCACCCCTTTTCACAAAAAAATGAAATTGAGAAATGGTCCAGGAACTCCTTAATGCAGGCATTATCCGCCCTAGTATGAGCCCTTACTCTTCTCCTATAGTCATGGTCCTGAAGAAAGAAGGTTCTTGGAGAATGTGTCCTGACTTCCGTGCCCTCAACAAAATGACCATTAAAGACAAATTTCCCATTCATGTCATTGATGACCTCCTGGATGAATTGAGTGGTGCCCAATTCTTTACTAAACTTGATCTTCACTCAGGCTATCACCAGATACGTATGAAAGAGGTAGACATTCCCAAGATGAACTTTCTAACTCATGAGGGCCACTATGAGTTTTTGTTCATTCCCTTTGGTTTGTGTAATGCCCCCTCCACCTTCCAAAGCCTCATGAATCATGTCTTCATTCCCTTTCTCCGTCATTTTGTCTTAGCTTTCTTTGATGATATCCCCATCTATAGCAAAACCTAGACATACCATCTTACTCATGTGGATCAAGTTCTCCATCTACTCTCTCAGCAACAACTTTTCCTGAAATAGTCTAAATGTGATTTTGGTGCCTCAGAAGTAGAATACTTGGGTCATCTGGTTGGCAAGGATGGCGTCAGGGTGGATCCGAAAAAGATTTAAGCTATGCAAGACTAGCCGCACCCAAAGAATTTCAAAAGCTTGCATGGATTTCTGGGCTTAATAGGGTATTATCGCAAGTTTGTTAAGAATTATGGAAAGATATCAACACCTCTCACTGCTATCCTAAAAAAGAACTCTTTCACTTGGACTCTAGCCACTGCTCAAGATTTCCAAACCTTGAAGATGGCCATGTGAACCACTCCAGTTCTGGCCCTTCCTGATTTCACAAAGACCTTTGTGTTGGAATGTGATGCCTCAGGGAAAGGAATCAGTGTTGTCCTTATGCAAGAGGGTCTACCTTTAGCCTTCACCAGCAAGAAACTATCTGAAAGGAATCTGGGCAAACCCATCTATGAAAAGGAAACGTTGGCTATTCTTCATGCTGTTGATCTGTGGTGCCCTTATCTCTTGGGACAATGTTTCCAAATTAAGGCAGACCATCAAAGCCTCAAGTACTTTCTGGAACAACACATTTCCTCCCCAGAGCAACAAAAATGGGTGACTAAGATCTTTGGATATGATTATGAGATCATTTACAAGAAAGACAAAGATAATGTGGTGGTGGATGCACTGTCCCGAAAATATGAAGAAGAAGGATCCCTTTTTTCTCTTTCCTTCATTGTACCAGATTGGCTCCAAGATGTTCGCCAGGAATGGCTACAAGATCCCAAAAGTTCACATCTGATCCAACAATTGCAGACCAATGCTCCAGCTCCCCCCGGGTACTCTTGGCTCCAGGATGAGCTTCGATACAAGGGCCGTTTGTATTTAAGTAAACAATAAAATCTTAAATCCACGGTACTTTTTGAGCTTCATGCTACACCCACAGCGGGGCACTCCAGGTTCACCAAAACCTATGACAGGGTCAAACGTTCTTTTTTCTGGGATGGTATGAAATAGGACATCCATAATTTTGTCGTTGAATGTGATGTGTGTCAACGCAACAAGGGAGAAACGGTCAAATCTCCGGTCACACTACAATTTCTTTCGATTCCACCTACTATTTGGAAGGATATCTCTATGGACTTTATTACCGGCTTACCTAAATCGGGAAATAAATCAGTCATAATGGTGGTTGTGGATCGCCTTTCTAAGTATTCTCATTTCTGCACTCTTCAACACCCATTTACTACATCCATGGTGGCTCAAATTTTCATGGACCAGGTCTTCAAGCTTCATGGCATGCCACTCTCTATTGTTTTCTATCATGACCCAACTTTCACAAGACATTTTTGGCAAGAACTATTCAAGCTACAAGGCACCCAATTGCATCTCAGCACAGCTTATCATCCCTAGACTGATGGTCAAATGGAAGTTGTCAACAAGTGTTTGGAAACATATTTGAGGTGTTTTGCCTCTGAAAATAAAAATCAATAGGCTCAATGGTTACCCCTAGCTGAATGGTGGTACAACACTTCCTACCATACAGCTACACGCATGACTCCTTTTGAAGTGATATATGGATAGAAGCCACCTTCAGTTCTCTTATACTTACCGGGTACCTTGAAGGTCCAGGCGGTTGACCAAACACTTACAGTTTGAGAGGATATTCTCTGTAACCTCAAAGAGAACTTGGTCATGGCACATAATCGCATGAAGCAACAAGCAGATCAAGGTCGCTCTGAACGTCAATTTGCAGAAGGGGATCAGGTGTTTCTGTGACTGCAACCATACAAGCAAACTTCCCTCAAGGCCGATCATTGTCAGAAGCTAGTGCCCAAATTTTATGGTCCTTATACAGTTCTCAAGTGTGTGGGAAAAGTCACCTATCAGTTAGCTCTACCTAGTCATTTGAAGCTACATCCCATTTTTCATGTTTCATGCTTAAAGAAGGTGATTGGAACTAGGTGCCAAATTCAAACCAACCTTCCCAAGTTAGCTGAAGAAGGATCCATTTGGCTACAGCCAGAAGCAGTTTTGGACCAGCGTGAGAGTTGCCTGCATCAGAGAACCATCAAGGAAGTGCTAGTCTAGTGGAAAGATACAACTCCAACAGTTGCCAGTTGGGAACCGGCTACCATTCTGCAACAATTTCCACATCTCAAGCCTTGAGGACAAGACTGTTTTTAAGGGGGTGAACATGTTAGGGTCCTAACCCACACATAGGTAGAGCAATATATTTGGATGTAATAAAGGTCAATATTAATAAGGCCTTT
>ML799669.1:99217-115595 GCA_009831015.1 Picea engelmannii
AACCACTCCTTCCTAGGGTTCGTTAAATATACTCTGAGGGACTCATCCAAAGGATGAGCTTACATAAACAAGCATATGTTATCCTCCTCAAGCTTGTGTAAAAATAAAGAGGTACTCGCCAGAAATGGTGGGGGAAATTTTGGGAAAGGGATATGTTTTCGTATTTGTATTAATGGCAGTAAGCGTCACTCTTGAACATGACACCCCCTATTCATCATTTGAACTCAGGCTGGGAAATCCATTTGTCTCTTGTCCGACTTGCTACAAGGTCATATCTTGGGTCGTCTTTGAGTCAGTGCTGCCAAGTCCTTGGTCATGTCGTTCATATGTTCAAGAGAAGCTCAAACGAGCCCTCTATTGAGTCGTCCATCTGAAGTTGTCCATTCTTACTATGTCATACTTCCCTATGTCCATTTCAACCCATATTCATACTTTGTTTCACCCTCAAAATCTGTTACTTATTTCATGTCATTTATGGGGGATACATCAAGGCCCTCCTGTGAAGAGTCTTTTTCCGTCGACTCCAAATCATTATCCGGGAATGAGACATAGAAATCATTTAGTACCTTGGAACCTACATGCCTTAATGGCAGGTCTCTTCTCTTTCGACAGGGGTTTCACATAATTTATCCCTGATCGAGAGATTCCTTCGAGTACTCGACTTCAACTCATTCATTCGCATTCGTTYGGATTGTACTTTGATACCTTGGGAGTCATTGACATCAATGGTGATTTCCCTTGCACTTGTTAATGGTTTTCATCAATGATCGGTAATCAAGTATTTTCTACCATGTTCGACTTCAACACATGTAATCACATGGTTAGATTCGTACTTTCAGGTGACGGGATTGAAGACCCTAGGTCTCATCTTTTTGATCCAGGCTGCGATGGAGTATGTATGATTTGTATCAGCACAAAGGTCCACTCTGTATGTCACGTGGCTATGTCTTAATTCAAGTCTTCTCACATAGATCCACAATGTATTCCTAGTGGCTATGTAGCATTTTGATGACATGGATCCACGGTGTATGATTGGTGGCCATGACCTACGTTTACGATTCCATTTATTTGTGATTTGAGCATGGGAATGCCTACATCAAAACCGGTATTATATTCTATAGATGCTTGGTTGTTTACAGGTTTTCGATTAGGTGCGCTCCTTGTTTCTGACACACACACGCATTTTACAAAGTATTTCGGCTGTCACAAGTTCCAGCCTCATACTTTGGGGGGCATTCAGTTACACATTATTTTGGTCACTCTAGTTATGTCTCTACAAGTGATGTATTCAGGTTCCCACAAGGACTTTTTTCCTGAGAAAAGTGACTGTTGTCTTCTTCCAAAAAACACATTTTTAAGATGAGTTCACAGGCTGCCTATGTTATAGGGTGTGAAAATCCTTCATTCTCACAGGAAACCCATACTTAGGGTGCAAACTGTTCGTAGTCTGCTCTATAGGTAGCATGCAAACCTGTTTCAAAGCTTGGAAAAGAGAAGAGGCCACAAAGGTTCTAGAAGGGAATCTTCTAGAAAATGAGTTGCCATTCACATGGTTGGCATCCTATCGACTTCTTAGATTTAGTGGGATCATCCTCATCCATTTAACCATCTCTCCTTCTCCTATATATTGAAAGGCTTCTCATGGAAAAGGTTAAGCAAGATTGAATGAAGAACTGGTCAAAGAATTGTGTGAAGAACTCTGTTTGGACAGAAGCTTGAAGACTCTATTTGGTCTATCAATTTGTACTGGATCTTCTTCATGCAAATGTAGACCAAGCGTGTGTGTTGGAACCAAGGGTGACTAAAAGGAATCTTGCGAAATCAAGGCGATCTAGTTGTATCTTCTACTTTCATTTAATATAATGCAGCGACATGTCCCTTTCCCATAAAATCACTCTTGTTTTATTTCATAACTCCTTGATCATATGCATAGGTTGACATTGAATATACTTTGTTATCTTTTCTTTGGTTGGTTTGTGTTGTCTTGAAGCTGATTTCACAAGAGCACCAGAGTGAAGCAGGAACAACAGAGACCTAAGGAAGAGATATAAAGGTATGTCACTCATTCCTTCTCAGTAGTAGATTCAATGACCACAACTTAGAGAAAGAGTCATGTCCTATCCCATTTTGTTCTAGATCTAGGTGGATCTAGGGAGATCTGTTAGTGTCCACACCTACCGATTTATCCAGTAACAGTAAGGCCAGTTGAGAAGGAAAGATGGCCTCAACTTTTGAACCCCATGCTTTCTTATTGTCTTCTAACAATCTTTTGATGATATTTATAAGGCTCTTGTTTGTGGACTCTGCCAGTCCATTCCCTTGGGGGTAGTAAGGATTTGAGTGAATCAATGCAATTCCAATCTGCTCACAGAATTGAATTAATGGTTTGGCCTTGAAGGATGCAGCATTATCAGTGACAATTATTTTTGGACAACCAAAGCTTGCCATAATATGTTCAATAAAACCAATGATTACTTTGTGGGAAGCACTCCTTATGGGGATGGCTTCTATCCACTTGGTAAAGTAATCTGTAGTAGTCAATATCCACCTGTTCTAATCACTTGAAGAAGGATAAATTTCCCCAATAAAATGTAAGCCCCACTACTGAAAGGGTCCTGAAGCTACCATAGGCTTCAAAGGAAGGGACTTGAGATGCTGTTTTCCTGAGAATTTTTGACACTTGACACAAGCCCTGATTTTAGCACAAACATCAGTGAATAGGCTAGGCCAGAAATAGCCAAATCTGATAATCTTATAGGCCGTGGTTCTCCAGAAGTGATGTCCCCCACACAAATTGTCATGAAAATCAAACATGATCTTTTGGGCTTCCTGTGGTTCTAAACATCTCAACAACACTCCTAGAGGATATTTCCAATATAAAACTTGATCAATGAGGCAATACTTAATTGATTTGAGATTCAAATCTCTTATCTTTATTTTTTCCATGCCATCAGGAGGATGGAAATTCCATAGAAAGAAAATGATGTCCCTATACCAAGAACATCCTGCTAATGGAGGGTTGACTTGAGAACTTGTATCAGACAACTTAGCCTGCTGATTTTCTGAGAAAGTGTTGATGAAATTCACCCCCAAGGCTTTGCAATTAGATTCAGCCAACAACTTGGCTAAACCTTGACCCTTAACCAATTTGATGGGCATTATCTCCAAGTAAAATTCAAGGATTTTAGTAATCCACTTGCTCCTTGATCTCCCATCTATGTCAGGCTGGATGAGAATCTCCTTCACAGAAGCTGAAGGGACATATGCAATGAAATTTGAATGCAAAACATAGAACCTGAAGGATTTGAGGGCTTTAACTAGAGCCTAGGCCTATTTTCCATGATGTCATATTTCATCTCTGCATCTCTCAATGCCCTACTGAAAAAGGAAATGGGCTATTCAAACCCTTCATCATTCTTTTGCAACAAAATCACTGCCACTGTGTCAAATGAAGCAAAGGACAAAATCATAAAATATTTGGAATAATTAGGACTGATGAGCACATGTTCTTTGGTCATGACCTTCTTTATTTGATCGAAGGAACTACAATATTCAACAGTCCATTTGATTTTGTTTCCCTTCCTCAACATGACTGTAATGTCCTTCACCAGTTCAACAAAATTAGAAATAAACCTTCTCAGAAAATTAATCTTCCCCAAGAGAGACTGAACTTCTTTCTTGGATCTAGGGAGTTATAAGGTTTGTATGGATTCCACCCTGCTGGGATCAATCTTTACTCCCTCAGCTGATACTATGTGCCCTAGTAATTTTCCCTCCTTCATAGAAAACAATGACTTCTTGGGATTCAGGGAGAGACCATTTTTTCTGCATTTTTGGAAGACCTTTCTCAGATGATGACAATGTTCTTTATCAGTCCTGGAGAAAACTGTAATGTCATCCAGATAAATGACTACAAATTTATCCCTTTCCCCAATAAAGGCAATGTCCATAGTGCACTGGAAAGTTGCTCCTGCGTTCATCAATCCAAAGGGCATCTTGGCATACATGAATGTACCCCATGGAGTGGTGACTGTTGTCTTCTCTCTGTCCTCAGGTAAGACATAAATCTGATTGTAGCCAGAAAATCTGTCAATCATGGACATCCTGGATGCACATGTCACCCTCTACAATATGTGCTCCATTTTCGACAATGGGTAATTATCTTTCTTGGAGCTTCTTTTTAGGTTCCTAAAATAAACACAAAGTCTGATTTCTCCATTCTTCTTTCTCACTGGGACCAAGTTGGCCACCCATTCAGAATACCTCAAAGGAACGATAATCTGGGCATCTGAAATCTTTTTTACCTCTTTCTCCATGATAGGCAACAACATAGGGTTGATCTGTCTCTGTTTCTGCCTAAATGACTTGGCCTCTTCCTTTAGTGGGATCTTATGCTCAATGATTCTTGTTTCGTATGTTCTGAGATACTCATAAGTCTAGGCAAACACATCAACAAAATCCTTTAATATCTCAACATATTCATCCCTTTGTTACCTTGATAGACTACTCGACAACTTGACAAATTTTGGATCTTTCTCTGTACCAATGTTGCATTCAGTTACATAAGCATCATCAACCGATCCTTTAACTTTCACTGCCACATCATTTCTGTCAAATAGTCTTTCCAAAGGAACTAGTCCCTTCAGAATGTGATTTCTAGGAAACTGAAAAATATGGTGATTAGCGATTTTGTTTAGGAAAACATCAGCATGAGTATTACTTTCAGAATCCTGATCTTGATCAATATGTAGTGCATAAAACTCATCAACAGTCTCAAGGAATTTTTTGATCTCAATATCATCCTCAAATACTTTCTAATTCTTGACATTGTCAGGTATAGAGGGTCTGTAATTTAATTCTACATCATACTTGAGCTTTGGTGGCAAAGGGATTCTGAAATTGCTTACTGAAACATCCATAGAATCAACCATGATGTTTTTTTCTCTTGGAATAAATGAAATGTTGAAATCTAGGAAAAAAATGTCAATAAGGTCCCACACTTCATTTTTATAACTTCTTAGCCTAGGGTGCTTAGCTTGGTAAATATTTATAAATTGATGGAAAATTAACTCAACATCCCCAAATATTGATATCTCTTCAATTCCCATGTCTTTTGCGGCCCTCAAACCTAAGACGAGAGCTTCATACTCTGCCACATTATTGGTAGCTTCAAATTCTAACTTGTAGGACAAAGTTATAGTCTCTCCAGAAGGTGAAACAAGAACCACTCCAACACCAACACCTTCCTTATAAGAGGCTCCATCGAAGAAGATTTTCCACACAGAGGTGATAGGAGGGGAATTTTCACAAAAAGTAATAGGATTTTTTTTTATTTCCAGAGGAGGTTCAGGAGTGTCAGTGAGTTGCAGCAAACTAGATCCCAAATCTATGTCAAGAGAAAACATAGGATGGTTTGTGGGGTTTTATTCATCACTAATAATGTAGGCCAAACGAGATTCCCTATAAAGTATCCTATGCTCACCCCCAAACACTAGAATGGTAGCATAGTTGAGGTTCATCTGCAAAGTCCCCCCTAGTCTTTTTATCCAAGATCTAGTCAGAAACATCCCAAACTTAGGGGGAACGTCAGATACCATGATTTCCATGGTCATGCTTTTCATTGGCAGCTAGAACATAGATACGACCAAGTCTTTGATAACCCCAAGGAACTTGACCTTCCTAGAGTCGAAAGAATACAGGTCGTGGTAGGATTTTGTAATCTCCAAACCGAGCTCTTCCATGACAATCTTAGTCATAATATTGTGAGATGCCTCTGAATCCATCAAACAATTGTGCAACACCTTGTCATGTATGTTCAATGAAGTATAGAAGGGAGGGGATGAATCGTCCCTATCTTATACCAAAGTACCTAAGATGACTACAAGCTTCTCATTTTGGAGGTTTACTAAGTTTATGGAATGAGACAAAGGTTCAGGCTACAACATTTTGGAGAGGCACCTTTTGAAGTCTTCATGCTGGACCAACTCTGAAATGGGTACAAGGATTCTAATATTTTGTATTTCATGATCAAAGATGAAAGAGGAGGGGGGCTTTAGAATTTCTCTCACTTCTAGAACAAGACTTTTGACCACCAGTGGGGGGGTCTGTGCCTTCTTTTCATTACTTCGGTCTACAATATATTTAGCAGGTTTTTCTTCTCTGGTAGGCCGATCAGGGATGTCCTATTTCCCTTCTTTCTGTTTGGACCTCAGATTATATCTGCTTGGAGTGTGGCTGGTATTTTCCCCTTTACTCAACTCATTTAGTTGGCTATCCATTAGAGACTCCTCATATGTAGATTGAGTTAAATGGGGAAATGAGGAGGTATCCCCAAGACAATGGATTTCAGGATCAACCTCCTCTTCCTATTCTTCTTCATCAATGACAAGGTTATTTTGGAGAGGGGATTGAATTCTTTGATCATCCCTATCCCGACCTCTTTGATCTCTTTGGATGGTCTGAGGAACATTAGTTGGTATTTTGAAACTACCCCTGTTATCAGCATTTGGGGGATTCCTATAGCTCTGCTTTCCTTCCAATTCGATCCTTTCCATTCTAGTAGAAAGTGACTTTAGTAGTTTGGTTACTTCATCCATTTGAGGGGGGGGAAGCAAAAGAACTAGAAGTCGAACCTTCAAACCTACCTTTTATTCTGTATTTATAAGCCTTACTCCTAAGATTATCAACTTCCAATATATTATATTCTACTTCAATGGATGCATCTTGCATATGATCCAAGGAGGTACCTCTTCTTTCTCTCAACAGGAGGCAAAAATCAAAGTTGAAATCATTAGCATAAGTCATCTTGGAAGAGGTTTCTATAGGTTTGATTTCAACGAGAATCTTTTTATACATCTTATTAAATCTCTTCAAGAAGTCTGAAATAGATTCCCCTTCTTCTCTCTTAAGTGCCCCGAATTCTATAACATAATAAAGGAGATATTTTTTATTCCCCCAATGTCTTAAGAATGAATCATCCAGAGAAACAATCCCATCAATAGATATAGGAGGCAAGTCCTTAAACCAATCCTTGGAATCACCATCAAGGCTCTGTACAAAAACTCTCATCGACACATCTTCATTTTCGATGACCTGAATCTATGCAAATCTATAAAAGGATGCAAGTTTCTCTTCTGCAGTCACGTCTCCCTCTCCTGTGAACTGGGGCATGCGCTTAAGGTAGTCCGTGGCTAGGAGAGAATTCATAAGATGAGGTAAAACTAGAGGGGCGTATCTAACAACCAATATCTCAGCCTTCCTGTTCCTAGGAGGATTAACACCTGCCATTTGGATGTGAACTGGAGGAGAACCAGGAGGAGATGGATTTTGGACATTCGAGACTGGGGCTGTTCTTCTGGGAGAAAAAGAAAAAGGTTGAGCATTAGGAGATAAAGATGAGGGGCTAGAGGTAACAAAGGTTTTCCCTTTTGTAACTGCAACAACTCTAATAGGAGGAGGAGTAGGAAAGTCTTCTAAGGTCAAAGATCTCTCCTTCCACTTCACAACTTCGAGGGAGAAAAGGGTGTCAAAGATCTCTCTTTTCAAACCAAGAATAGGAGGGGATAAATCGACAAGAAAACTCCCAAAATTTAAATTTCTTGAAACTCCAACAATTTGTATAATAGGAGAATCAGAAAAATTTACTAGAGTTTGTAAAGAGGGATTATGCATATTATCAAAAAAACTTGGTACAACTGTGGAGGTACCTTTTTGAGCAGTCTTTCCCTTTCTGATAATTTCCTCTGCTTCAGACGTTGCTAGAGGTAGCAGTGTAGTGGACCTCATGTGTCTTCCTTTAGGAGCTAGAACTGAAACACTAGAGTCAAAACAATGGAGTTTCCAGGTGCATGCTGCAATCTTCAATGGTACCAGTGTCTGATGCACATTCAAAATCAGTAGCTCATTTTCATTCTTACCTAGGGAAATGTCTTCAATTCATTCCCCTGCAACGATGCCATAAGTGTTAGCACTAGAAGTCACTTCTAGATTGCATCGAAGGTAAGCCCAATACCCATTAGTTTATATGTCACAATGAATAAATTTAAAGGGGTTCAAATGGGTGTAGACTCAAGATAATATCATTCTAACTCAAAAAAACTGGACCAACATGCACACGTAGGTGAGGTCTTGATTAAATTCAGTCAGTAAGTTGTAGTAAGGGTGAGTAGGAGGAAGAAATAGAGAGAAGAATGTAGAGGTATGCTATGGACATCCGGTCTTCCAGCAACCTAAGGAGGAAGAACTCAGAAAACAAGATCCTCTTGGATTCAAAGTTTCAGAAAAGGATGGAGAATGTTACAACAGAACTGCAATAAAACCTACATTACAATACAACCATAACAATCCATGTGAATCTTTCAATCATGGACACTCTAACATTAGAGGTAAACAAGACAGAAAAGAAGCTGACTTAGATTAAACCAGAAGTCTCAAATCTTGTTACATAACCATAAAACCAAAAGATTCATCAAAAGTTTACAATATGATATCCTAGCTCAACCATCGACCATAACAAAATATAAAAACTGCATACATATACTCAGAATTGATGCAACCACTAGGAGTGTGATCAAACCACCGCATTAAATTTTTTAGTCAATGCCTCTGTCAGATTGTGTAGGCCTCCTTATGTCAGATGCAATCCAGGCACAGTTATGTGCTTTACAGGAAAATCTGTCCATAATTGATAGTCTATCTTTACGACTGCTCTCTGCATGTTTTCCATTTACGGGGTGAGATGAGGTCTCAACTGCCACCTCACTTTCATGAACTGTCTACATCAGGATCAGGATGGGACGCACTTTGAACTTCACCATCTGGAGCTTTGATGGATGCTTGCAGGGAGGACTTGGCAGGCAGACGTAGACACTGATGATAGGGAGCTAACGAGATGACTGGGACTGTGTGGGTGCCAAAATGTCATATCATCACCCTACTTAGGATAAAAACATTTGATGGTTTTTTTGAGCCCTCTTCTTTCATTTTTTATTCACTAGAATGCCACTTCCTAGGGAAAACACCCCCCCGATCAATAATGTGTGCTAACATAAATGATGAAGGAATTTTCATTGGTTATTCATCAAGAAATGAAACGTATATATGTTACAACAAAATACTATAGAATATTTTTGAAAGCATAAATGTCAGAACATATGAAGCAATATCTCATAAGAACAAGCTACAAACAAAAGAAATGGAGTGCAGTAAAGAAGAAGATGAAGAAAATGAAGAAGAATAAGAATAATAAAATGA
Source organism: Picea engelmannii (assembly GCA_009831015.1). Classification (NCBI taxonomy): domain Eukaryota; kingdom Viridiplantae; phylum Streptophyta; class Pinopsida; order Pinales; family Pinaceae; genus Picea; species Picea engelmannii. The sequence goes on from ML799669.1 coordinate 108,470, forward strand.
ATAAGAAGAAGAATAAGAAGACGGAGATGAAGAAGAAGAAGAATAAAATGAAGAATAGGAAGAGGAAACTGAATGACAAGATACACAAGCCCCATCAAGGTTTGTGTAGAAGAACAATCCAGAAAACTTAATTCTTGGTGATAAAAATGTTGAAACATAGATTGGGAGAAAATTGGCAAGCATTTCTGAATAGGTAAATCTCTCCTTGCTGTAAAAAATAGAGCCTAAATGTTTTGCAAAGGCTAGCGTTGATAAACACAGGGTTAATTCTATGGAGGAATAACTAAATCAGATTGAGAAGAATGAGACTTGGGAACTTGTTCCCAGAACCAAAGACAAGAATGTGATCGACACCAAATGGGTCTTCAAAAACAAATTGGATGAAAAAGGATAAGTAGTAAGAAATAAATCAAGATTAGTTTGTAAAGGATATGCTCAAGTTGAGGGTATTGACTTTTAAGACACCTTTTCTCTAGTTGTAATAATAGAAGAAATCAAAATGTTTTTGGCATTTTAATTTTTAAAAACTTCAAAATATATCAAATGGATGTCAAGTCAACCTTTCTAAATGGAAATTTAGAAGAAGAAGTATATATTGAAAAACTAGAAGGTTTTCAATTATCAGAAAAAAAATATCATGTATGCAAACTGAATAAATCACTCGATAGACTAAAACAAGCTCCTAGAGATTGGTATTTAGGACTTGACAAATACCTACAACAATAAGGTTTCAAAAGAGGAGTTGTAGGTAACAATGTTTACATCAAAATAGACAATGAAGACATGTTAATAATTGTGGTTTATGTGGATGATATCATTTTTGGAATTAATGCTGATAGAATGAGTCAAAAAGTTTTCATAAGAAATGAAAAAATAATTTGATATGTCCATGCTTGGAAAATTTTCATTATTTCTCGGGTTCCAGATTTGTCAATCCAACAAAGGCATATTCATTTCTTAGACCAAATATATCAAGGAAATGTTGAAGAAATTCAACATCTAAGACTAACAATTGTGCACATGTCAGTACACCCATGATGACATGATGCAAATTAAGAAAAGATGATGAATCTACAGAAGTAAATCAAACACTATACATGTAAATGATTGGAAGTCTACTATATGTGATAGCATCAAGGATAGACATCATGAAATAAATAGGATTGATGGAAATATTTCAATTTGTAGCAAAGGAGACACATGTGCATGCAATAAAAACAATTTTTGGATATTTAAAAGTCACATTGGACTTTGGTTTATGGTATCCCACATGTAAAACTTTACTTTGAAAACCTACACAGATGCAGATTGGGCATGTAGTGTGGATGATACAAAAGAGCACTAGTGGTGGAACATTATTTTTGGGAAACAACCTAGTGTCCTCGTTCAACAAGAAGCAATCATGAATTTCTCTATGCACAACAGAAGCATAATACATTGCAGTAACATCATGATGTACACAAGTGATCTAGATGAAACAAACGTTGAAGTATATTCAAGTAGAGTAGAATTAACCAATATCAATACTATGTGACAATACTAGTGGAATAAATATTTCAAAGTATCATGTTATGCATTCAAAGACAAAGCATATTCCAATCAAATACCATTTCTTAAGAGAACAAATCACAAAACAAAATGAAAAGATAGAATATATTGGTACAAAGGAACAAATTATTGATATATTTACAAAACCTCTTCCTAGAGAAACATTCGAGTATCTTAGAAATAAATTGGGAGTGGTACCGATGTCATCCCACCACTAAAGTGCTTCAAGAGAAGCACAATCTCAGGAGGAGCTATAGAAATACATAAGGTTTCTCCTTGCATATATGGAGAAGAAAAGAGTAAAGAGTAAAGAGTAAGGGGGAGAAAACCCATTTGCCATTGCTGTCAAAGGGGGAGAGTAAATATAAAGGGTGAGACTTGTAGAGAAAAAAATAACTTAGATGAGAGCAAAAATTGTGAGATCTATGGTTGCAGTAGATTGGGGGAGCATCAAAATTGACTAAGGGTTTCCATCAATGACAAAGGGGGAGATTGTTGGAAATATTGTTGTCATTAATGTCAAAGACAAAGGAATTAGAGAAGTATAGGGTTTTGAGTTACAAGAATAATGTACAAAGTTTATATAGGGTTTTTGATCACAATGTGAAGAAAGAGAGAAATGAGATCTGAGGGAGTCAGAGGAGAATGGATTTAAAAAAAGAGTTTAAGTTCGAGGGTGCACAGGAAGCTCATGCATGTGATAAAGGTCTGAGAAACAATGAACCTGGTAAGGGAGGTCACAGTTTCTTGGTTAACTAGATCTAAATAAATGTCGATGGTCAATTTATTCCACATTCATAGGGAATACCAATTTCATTGACTTTCTATTGAAAATATGTCGTTACATGGTTTGAATGTGAACGAACGAGTTATGGAACCCTGTGCAAATCATTAAATTTTAGCCTTGGGGCCTAACATATCAGATAATTGAACCAGAGTGAGTGTTTGAAAATGCGTGGATAAAGTCCCAAGGTCCCGGTGGCTTGGTGGTTCGGTGTCCCAGTGGGTAGTGTATACCAAACCGAAGTGAAGGTTTGTGAGTGCAATGTTAAAGTCTTCAGGGTCCCGGTGACTAGGTGCCCTGATGGTGGGTGTTGGACATGCAATTTTGGATATAGTTTTGAGGAAAATCCAAAGTATGGAGGAGGTGTGCAACAACAACAACAAAAGAAAAAAGAGAAGGAATGAGGAGAGTGCGTAGCAAGGGTAAATTAAGGATTGAAGTGCGCAGTAAAATCATAATTAGTGGAGAATAAAGGAAAGAGAATAAATCAAGAGGATAAAGATGGAATATAAAGCATGTGAAAAGGAAGGACAATAGTTCAACATGCAAAAGAAGAGGGATGCACAAAATAAGGAAGAACAATAGTCGAAAAGGAAAAAGAAACATGCAGACACAAAATTAGGAAAAGAACACTCGAACAATGAGTCAATACAAGTTGTATGAGTTAGAATGAGTTGTAATTGGGTTTTTGGGGTTAATCAATTAGGGTTTTGAGCCCTAGAATCCATGTATAAATATGTTATGGGTTAGGTAGAATAGGGGTTTGTTTGTGAAAAGAGTAAGAGAATAGACTGAATATGAGAGAGGAAGTCTATGTCTGAGTGAAGAAGGAGAGTTGTAGAGAGAGGGTTGCACTACAAATCAGATAGGAAAGATGGAGAGAAATATATCATGATACATCTATTGTAAGCGCAGTGCACAAGCCTAAGATTATTACATAAATAATAGTAAAGAAGCCAACCATTGTGGACATAGCCCAAATTTGTGTGAACCACGTTAATTATTGTGTCTTTTTGTCTTTTCATGTGATTGCTGATGAATAGTATGTTATGCATGTTAGACTAGACCTATTTATTATATGATCACTGCACGGTAGTTGTGAATGTTATAGTAAATGGTTTATGTTGAAATATGAATTATAATGGTACTTTATAACTAAATTAACTAAGTAAACACTGAATAACATACACATGATATTGCACACACAATAGATAAGTAGGAATGAATAAGATGATCACCTCCCATCCCCTCACTAATGCAAAAACTTGGTTCCTGCAGCCCCAATAGATGCCTTAGGTGAGACTTCACTTTCTTGTAGGTGATGTCGAAAGGGATGGTATCTAAAGGGTTTTGTTGGTTAAGATAAATTGAACCTAGGGTCTTACAACTCCATTCCAACAAATGGTTCCATTGCTGGGACCCGAAATCTGTGATTGAGGGAATGTTTTGGAGACAAACTAAGAAAGAGATCTAAGTATGGATAGAACGGGAATGAACGCGAATTGGATAGAAGGGAGAGAAGATAAATGGATGCAAAGGTATGTGTGCACAGAGCTGCATGAGATTTCCTTTGGCGAATTTCCAATTATTTTGAATGAGTGGTTAGAAAGATTAGTGGAGAATACTGGAAGGTACTGAACTGCAACACCGAGAAATTGGACTCCTGAGTTGGTAAGGCAGAAGAATTCTGTAAGTAATAATATTTCTCATGTAGTTGATTTCTAGTTGGATAGTATATTGGGAGTCTATATTATAGAATTTGCAGTGGATTGTACCTAGTCATATAGTGTTGCAAAGAGGGATTTATTCAAAGTTCCACATGAAAGGTTCATGAAATCATTGGGTACTTGGATAAAAACGTTATTTTGCAACAAGTGCGTGATGAAAATGAAGTATGATTACTAAGGGGATTTGTGCAAGTAGGAGAACCAGGGGATGATAAGAGGATAGTCTGAAGGTAGGGAAGAGTGAAGGAAGAAATGAAGAAGAAAAGGAGGGAATGAGGATGCAGAGAATCGAAGAAGTTGTATTGAAAGAGGAAGACGAGTTTGGAGTACTGTGTAGTGGAAGAAGGTATAAGAGGCAGAAGACTGGGGCTAAGAAAGGAGAGCCACGTAGTGAGAATGAGGGAAGAGAACCCTACATAATAATCTAGACTGTATAAATACTGTACATAGAAGGAGAGGAAGGGAATTATCAGTTTAGTCCTATAATAGAAGAGACGGTAAGTCTTACTCAAACGAGATTCTATGTCGATTCTACAACCTTGTGTGTGTCACCTAGATCAGAAATCCCATTCGAGGATTTGTCAAAAGAACTCATATTTAGAAAGGGAGGACAAAGTAATAGTAGTCAGAGAAGTGGAAGCAGTGCGAATATTTAGAGTCAACCAACATTGCCTAGGGGAGGTACTACACAAAACAACATGGAAGGGGTAGACAACACCCTAAGACTGCTTGAGTTCTATGGATTTGGGTCAAAGGAACCATAACAACATCTATTTGTCTGCGAGACAATTTGGGATGCAAAGAATGTACAAAATGAGGTCATAAATATTGCGCAGTTGGAAACCACATTTAGAGGCCATGCATTAGTCTGGTACATGAAACTGTAAAGTACCATGCCTACAGAACAAGCCAAGACTTTAGAATGAATTAGACAAGAATTGTAGAAAGAGTTCAAAAAACCAAAGTCCGAGTCACAGTACAATACCGATTTGAAGGAAATCAAATAGGTGCAGACTGAATCAGTTTGGGATTATGACCAACGTTTTAAGGATATGATGGGTAGAATGAAATTCCAGATACTTGATCAACAAAACCAAGAATGGTATATTGCAGGACTTCTACCACACATTCACAGGCCATTGATTTAATAGAATGTTGCGTCGTAGCCTAAAGGTTTAGATATTGCAATGAAATTGGAAGCATCCACTGTAGGAGACAATGGAGGGATGGCACAAGTACAGACATAGTTAACTGCCTTGAGAATTCAACTGGCAGAACTTACAAAAGGAAAGGAGAAATGGGAACAAGTCTGGTGTACTAAGTGTAGGACTAAAGGCCACCATAAGGATGAATTCCCAACATTCACACAGTATTTGGCGAATGGAGCACATAATCCATTACCAGGAGGGGATATTGTGAAATATGTAAGAAATGGGGAAATCATTCGATTGAGTGTCCATTACTGCAAAGTACCAGAGTACACCAAGGAACGTATTTTTCAACTTTTTCAAGTCAGTTGGACATGAAGAGAAGGATTGTCGTGCAATCGATTTGATGAGAGAGTGCACTTAAGATATCTACAAGATTTAGGAGGAGAATACTGCTAGAGAAGGAGGTGGTCCATAGTATAATAATCAAAGATATTTTAATCCAGGAAACATAGGAAATTTTGGTAGAGGTCGAGGCAGAGGAAATTTTGGTAGAGGAGGTACATGACCGATAATTTGTTACAATTGTAATCAACTGGGACACTTAGCTCGTGACTGCCCCAATCTGTGTACAAATTGCACATAGTAGAGAGTCTTGGAACATGCGATATAATATTGTCCTCAAATACTTGCGAAATGGCAAGAAAGAGGGAATCAACACCAGAACCCAAATCAGAATGTACATAAAATATCAACAAAAAAATGCAATGAAGGACCTAGAATAGTAGTTGTTATGCGCAGAGGATCTAGAATAGGGGATGATGCGATGAATGTAGGGAAACAAGGTGAGAAATGGGTAAGGAAATCATGAGGACCTATGCCAACATTTGACCCTCAGCAGGAAAATGAGACGTATCATAGGGAAATAAAAGAGATACTAGGACCAGATTGGGTAGCATCAACATCATATATGCCTCTTGTCTGTGATCACACTATGCCAGAGAAAACACTCGAGAAGGTAAGTACTCTAAGAGAGTTTCTGAAAGTTGTGTAAAGTTGATGAAAGATGAAACCGCATTGAATACATTATATGAAATGATTGATCATTACACACAAGAAAGGGAAATTCCTATCCCATATAGGGTAGTGAATTAGGTACTGCGAAGAAAGAGGACCAACAAAGAATTTAGCTTAAGTGCGCAGATTGGGGAATATGATGTGGATACCATTATTTTAGACTTGGCTTATGATGTGAATGTGTTACCAAAGTAGACTTGGGAGATGATGGGGAAACCTAAATTAATTTGGTCTACTGTTCAACTAAGGTGGGTGAGCCAACACAATATAGTCCTGATTGGACGATTGGTGGGAGTACTTGTGAATATAGATGGAGTGCACAATGTAGCATATTTTGAAGTCATTGAGATCATGGATGATAGTCAGCCATATCCAACATTGATATAACTTGAATGGGAATTTAAAAATTAGGAGATCATTAATCTGGAGAGGAGGGAAATGATATTTGAGGTAGGAGACTTGAAGGTTACTGCACCATTGGACCCAACAAGGAAAGAGGTACATAGAGCCAATGAGAGGAAAAAAAAATGACAACTTGTATAACATGAATACACAGATGGATGATTATGTTAACCCCACTGCAGATGGTGTGCTAAGTTGGAGAAGTATTAGTTTGTGTTCATAATACTTAGAGGAAGGTCTAGAACATTGGCAGCAAAGGATGCATGAAGTATCAACTAGATGATGTGCATGCATAACTCGATCATTATACTAGATTGGAATGGAGTTATGTGATCCACCCAGGTATGATGGATTAACTAATATAAGATCGTTTGTAAAGACATTTGAGTTGCAGGTACCCAAAAAATAAAGGATTTTGGCACTAGATGTTGTCCTAAAAG
>ML799669.1:163604-176816 GCA_009831015.1 Picea engelmannii
GAAGATAATCTCTTGGAATATCAGAGGTCTTAATGGAAGATCCAAGAAAAGGATCCTCCGAGAATGCATTAAAACAGAGAATCCAGATATCCTATTATTGCAGGAAACCAAATGTGCAGGAAGGGAGGTGGAAAATATTTTTCGAAACAACTGGAGAAATGGGGAATTCCTCTTTCAGGATTCAGTGGGTGCTGTAGGAGGACTGGCCATCCTTTGGAACCCGCAAACGGTCACTCTGCTCCATCCCTTCTCCACCAGAGACACCTTAACAACTCTCTTCAAAGATGTAGCCTCATCCAGGGAAGGAGCCATCACAAATGTTTATGTTCCACATTCTACGCAAGACAAGGAAAGATTTATACAATCCCTTCATTATATTCAAACCCTAATACACACACCGAATTGGATAATTGGAGGGGACTTCAACATGATCCTAATGCTGGAAGAAAAAATCGGCGGCTCAAAGCGGCTGGAGCAGGACAGTAGTATGTTCAAAACCCTAATAGAACAACTAAATATGGTTGACATGGAAACCCGGAATGGAATCTTTACATGGTCCAATAAAAGAATAGGGCACCAGCATGTGGCATGCAGGCTGGATCGCTTCCTCGTGACCGAGGCCCTCCTTGAAAGCGACCAGGCAATGGAAGAAAATATTGTGCCAAAAACAGGGTCGGACCACTGGCCCATTGTCTTCTGCATGGACCCGGGATTCCCCCCTAGGCCCAAACCCTTCCGTTTTGAAAAGTTCTGGCTCTCCCACCCAAACTTTCATCAGCTAGCTCACACTTGGTGGGACCAGGCAGAAATTGAGCATGTCACTCATATGTACAAGTTCCAGTAGCACCTCAAGAACTTCAAATTGCACCTAAAACGGTGGAACAAATCCACCTTTGGAGACATTCTCCTCAGGAAGCGAGAAATTGAATGTCAACTCGAAGAACTCCAACGAACTTTCATAGCAGGGAATCGAACGCAGGACCTGGCACAGGAAGAGGAACAACTAATGGCGGACTTAGAGGCCTGCAGAGAACAAGAAGAGATCCTGTGGAGGCAAAAATCCAGGGTCCAATGGCTTAAGGAGGGGGAGCGCAACACAAAATTCTTCCACAGGGCGATGACGCACCACAGATACAATAATCACATCTCCCAGTTGGAGGACGAACAAGGTGTCCCAATAAGAGATCATGAACAAATAGCGGAGGCGCTTAACTCCTTCTATCAAGATCTCCTCACAGAGACCAATACGAATAGGGAGGAGGCCACCCAAAAAGTCACCCGACATATACCAAGCCTGATTAATCCGGAGCAGAACAGTGCACTGATGAGGCCCATTACTCAGTCTGAAGTGGACTCAGCAGTAAAGGACATGCCCCTAAGAAAAGCACCAGGCCCGGATGGTTTCACTACGGATTTCTTCCACCATTGCTGGGACATGATCAAGGAAGACATCTGGCTGGCAGTTGAAGAATCCAGAACATCTGGTCAAGTTCTCTCTGCCTTAAACGCAACCTTCATCACTCTCATCCCCAAGGAGGAACGAGCCACTCACCTGAAGCAGTTCCAACCAATCTCCTTATGTAACGTCATTTACAAAATAATTACAAAAATTATCGCCAATCGTCTCAAACCGCTCCTGCCGTTCATCATCTCTAATGAGCAATCTGGCTATGTGGAGGGGAGACAAATCATGGACAGTGTCATACTATCCAATGAGGTAATTCACTCCTTAAAGATGAGCAAAATACCAGGTATGCTTATTAAACTTGATCTCTCAAAAGCTTTTGACAGGTTAAGCTGGCAATACTTGCGGTCGGTTCTGGAATCCTTTGGCTTCTCGAATCACTGGGTTGATTGGATTCTCAAGCTCACTTCCTCTTCCTTTTTCTCAATTCTTGTTAATGGCACACCCTCCCGACCTTTTCGTTCCACCAGGGGGATCAGGCAAGGCGACCCTCTCTCCCCTTTCCTCTTTGTAATCATGGCGGAAGGCTTAGGCCGCTACCTCAAAGCAGCGCTCCTTGAAGGGATGCTCGCTGGATTGCCACTCCACAACCTTCACCGAGCACCCTTGCATAGCTAGTTCGTCGATGACACCCTCCTTATGAACACCCCCACAGTCAGAGAGGCCACCAAGCTCAACTCAATTCTTTCTGACTTCTCGGATGCGTCAGGTATGCTGCTCAACCTGGATAAGTCCAAACTTTATTTCTTTAATACGCTAGCCTCGGTTCAGGCCCATCTTTCAAGACTTCTTGGCATCACCAGAAGCTCCCTCCCCTCCACCTACTTAGGCATCCCCCTAACCAGAGAGTTGGCGAGATCTATTTCATGGGACAACCTGCTCTTATCCATTGCTAACAGGTTGAACAGCTGGACCTTCAGACCTTTGAGTATTGCGGCTAGATTGGTTCTGCTTAAATCAGTCCTGCAAGCTCTACCTACGTATCTATTTACTGCACTCGCTGCACCCATCTTGGTCATAAAATCCATTAGGAGTCTCCAACGTAATTTATTATGGAAGGGACACCATAACAATAAGAAATGGGCCCTAGTTGGATGGGACAAATTGTGCAAACCCAACAAATTTGGAGGACTGGGAATTCGTGACCCGGGGAAAATGAACCAGGTCATGGGAGCCAAGATGTGGTGGAGATGGCTGCAACATCCGCATGAACTCTGGGCGCAGCTCTAGAAGAAAAATTATGCACCGAATGCGCAACCTGACCAACTAATCAGATTCAATGAACAGAGGCAAGGATCCAATATTTGGAATACCGCCTGGCGGAATCGCCCCCTAATACATCAACATGCCTTCTGGGAAATAAGAAATGGTGAAAGCGCAATATTCTGGCAGGACTCATGGCAACAACTACCTCCTCTTGATGATATGGAAAGCCTCCACCCTCTCAAGCTCAAGCTACAGCAGCACGGCCTCAAAAGGGTTAAGGACTTTTGGCTCCCAAATCAAGGTAGATTGTCCTGGAGACCTTGGAAAACCAGCAAAATAGATCTACATATTACGGAGGACTTCGACCTTCTACCGTGGCAGGAATGCATGCAACACAGGAAGATTCCTTTTAAAGAAGGCACGAACATACTCCGTTGGGGTCACTCCACCTCTGGTATTTTCTCGGTCAAAGAAGCTTACCACCTTCAAATGAATCTCCCAAACCAAGTCCCCGAAGCAATCTGGAGCAAAGTCTGGCAACCTTTTCTCTGGCCCAAGATCTCCCTTTTTCTTTGGCTCACAGCTCAAAACCGCATCCTTACTTGGGACAACCTTCTCAAGAAGGGATTTACGGGACCCTCTAGATGCCCCCTATGCCAACAAAGTGAGGAAACCATGGAACACCTCCTCAACAACTGCCATTACAGTCAGCAGATTTGGGACTGGGGAGCTCAAGCTATGCGAGGATCCCAACGGAGCTATGGTAGCATTCAGGACACCCTGGTCAATTGGGAAACAATCTCCTTCCACAACCCAATTCTCCAGTGCATATGGCAGTTGCTCCCAGGTTTTACACTTTGGGCAATCTAGAAAGAAAGAAATAAGAGAATTTTCAACTCCAAACCGTTCCCCCCTACCAACACTTGGGAAAGAGTAAAACGACTCATCCGTGAAACCATTCTTAGCAATTCCTGGCTTCACGAAGACACACAGTGCAAGCTTGAGGAGAAGCTTATTCTTGAAGGATGGAACTTGCAAATGCGCATACAAACACAGGGGAATACCAATAGCGGGCGAGATAACAGCCCCTCAGAATGGACCCCACCCCCATCTGGCTTCCTCAAGCTTAACTTCGATGGGGCCTCCAGGGGGAACCCTGGACTAGCTGGCTTTGGGGCCGTCCTTAGGGACCACATGGGCAAGATCATTCTTATGACTGCTATCTTTCTGGGTGAAAACACGAACAACATGGCGGAGATCACAAGTCTACTAAGAGGCCTCCAAGTCGCAGTTCAACACGAGTATCACTGGCTGATCATTGAAGGAGACTCCCAAGTAATCATTCAACTCATATTGAAAATCCTTCATGGCAAGACTCCCGGGCAGATCACCCCTAGCTGGAGACTCTCTGGTCTCCTGGAGGACTTTGGTGATTTCATCCACCCCAACCTGATTCTCATACCCTCTCATGTGAAACAAGAAGCTAACAAGGTGGCAGGTCACTTGGAAAACACAGGAATTGAATCAAAGGCAGATCTCATCTACTGGCAGGCCAACGTATCCGAAGAGACAGTCCTCTCTATGCGATGCAGAGAACTTGCTAGCAGAGACTTCCCTACCCCGGATGGGGTGACACGCGGCACCGTGGCGGTGACACCAGGACCAACACTAAGCTTGGTCTTAATTGCTGATAGCCGCCACCCACACATCAGCATTTATGATGGTGGACGACCATAGCAGGGGCCATACGACGGAGGGACTCCTCCCTCGCACGACCATTTACACCACCTGCGTACTCAGATTGAAAGCGGATATGGGAGGACAGATGACTCTGGTGTATGGCTATGTGTTTTCTCATGAGACCGGGCAGAGCGGGAGTGCTACGCTCTTCGCTTGGACGCTCACCACCTTTTCTCTGCATTCTGATAAGGATTAACAGGGTTGTTTGTTTTTGCGTGTGCCGCAAAAGAGAAGGTCTGCTCGCGCTTCACACCTGCTCTCGTCCTGGACTTATAGTTTTGCACTACATTTGCTTGGCACTTGCATTCACCCACCAGATGCAATGGCTAGAAAGCGAGGGAGGCCTCGCCGAGGTTCTGCTTGGGAAGCCCAGAAGGCACAATGGAGTCGAAAGGAGAAATTAGAATGCACTCTGGCTCTGGCATCTTCTATTCTTAGAAAGAAGGCTCGGGCTAAGAGGCAGGCGTTGCTCGACACTATTGCAGAGCCGGGAGTTGGTTGCAGCAGGAAAGACAAGGCATTTAAGCCGAGTGACAAGAAGGAAGCCAAGACCGAGGATGTGTTTCCCACCTGCGTCGTGGAGGAGGACCCGTCTATGGGGGACCTGCCGAGTGTTGAGAAGCCCCGCTCCATGGAGACGACCAGAGTTTTGGCAAGGGAGGACGACTTCCCTGGTTGCATTGTCGAAGAAATTCCATGGCCGGGCGACTTGCAAGCAACGGGTGACAAGAAGACTGTGGTCGCAGAGGGTGAAGCGGTGCAGAGGGAGCTCGCGGTTGGCATTGGTGAGGCAATGGATTTGAGGACTGCTCCTCCTAGTGGCTCGGGTGGCAGAATGCATGGATCTCTCCTCAACGACGAGCACCTGGCTTTGGTGTTCGAGCTCCGAGGCCACATGTCGGACCTGGAACATAGGGCCCTCCTTTTGGGCCAGTGCATGGACCTGCTCCTCGACGCATTTTCTGGTGCTCCAGCTCAGCAGAAGTTCCCCCTGTGCACGCAGGCTTTTGCCATTCGGGCGGGGACCACTTGGCCGACTCGCGAAGGCGACAGGTCACCGGGTGCCTAGGTTTTTACAATTTCCTGGTTTTAGTTTTATTGTGTAAATTTTTTATGTTCATCTGGACCATAAGCATCTGTCCTGGTTTCCTCCGGGCAGGACAAATGCTACTTTCCTTTATGAATTATCGTATAATTGCTATCTGCTCCCCACTTATGCTGGTTTCCGGATACCGGCAACATTTTTGGTGACTTTCGCCATGCCACTGTATATTTTGTCAAAGTTTTGTGCTAATCTAATATAGAAGGTACTACTCCTTTTTTATTTAAAAAAAAAAAATTATACATAATATTAAATAAAATAATGTTAAAAAATGTACTCATCTATAATTATTTGTAATTTTATTAAGATAATTTTTCTATAATTATTAGTAATTTTATTAAGATAATTTTTAAAATATATTATGTGAAAGGTTGTTACTATATGATAATAATCATCTAACATGTTTTTCATAAATTAATATGCTATATTTTTTTATCTTTAAAATGAAATTTTATAATTTTTATTTTCATTATTACAGAAAAGTGTCTTTATCATATTGATAATATTGTATTTTTAACTTTATTTTTTCAAAATGGTAATTTTAATTATTAAAAAATAAAATTACATTCTTCATAAACTCACTCTTTAACATTAATTTACTATAAAATCCATAATTTTTATTTTCATTATCACTGGAAAGTATCTTTATCATATTGATAATATTGTATTTCTAACTTTATTTTTCCAAAATGATAATTTTAATTATTAAAAAATAAAATTGTATTTTTTATAAACTCACTCTTTAACATTTTATAATTTACTTTAAAATCCATGAAATAAATCTTAGCTAAATGAAATATTTTAGCTTAAAAAATGGTAAACATTATCATTGTCATTGGACATTAAACTTAATTTGATCCCTTTTCACTTTCTATTTTTATCTCTATAAAACCGCCTTATAGGATGGCCTTAAAGGAACACTTCTATATCCTTATCATATTATGAGCTTTCTAACTCATGTGATATCTTTTTATTGACAATTAGCTACCAAACGAAGTGAATTATGGATATCGTTACTTCTTTCAAACCTTCATACCTTCATAATTGATATGTATCTTCATTTTTTCCCTTTATTTCTTCTTCACTAACTTCTTTCAAACCTTCCATAATTGATATGTATCTTCATTTTTTCCTTATTTTTTCTTCACTACTACTTGTATCTTCATTTTTTTTCCCTTTATTTCTTCTTCACTACTCCTTCCTACTTCATGTGAAAGAAAATATTCTATACTTAAATCATATTCAACATTTAAAAGTGGTAGCTCATATGGTTATTGGTTTTTAGATTTTGAAGGATGATTCTTTTTTCTCTTTGTATGTGCTTTAGATCGAGGAAATGATTCTTGTAGATATCTTATTAGATGGTAGATTTGATACCTAAATGTTGTGATTACACAATCCAATACATGATTTCACTAATTTTTTTTCTTTTTGAGATAAATATTTTTTAAAAAACAATTACTAATATCAATCTCTACATATATTTGAGCATAAGTAGAAATACCCACTTATCCCTCTCAAAATATGCCTTTAGGAATTTTGACAAAGAATCTTCAATATATTTAAGTGACAAAGGGTGACCATAAGGAAGTGGAGATTTGGGAGATGAGCCCATATTGGCATTTTAGATACAATCCTAGTGGAGGGATGTAAACATGCAAACCATGGGGTAATGCAAAGAACTAATATTCCCCAAAACCATAGTCCTTTTTCAAATTCATTATAATAGTCATCATGATTAAAAAAATGTACTTAAAAATAAACCCTTATAGCATAAATGTACCTTGCATTTTTTGGTCCAATTGGAGTACATCCACTAATATAGATCTATCATACAAAGAAAAAAACTAATAGAATAACAAATCACTATAGTTTATTTATATGAAGAAAGGTATTACTTGAATTTTGGACAAGATATCTCCAAATATAATACCTCACCATATTTCTCCACTATATATCGAATTCACACAATACGTGCCTAAAATGTATTAGTAAGCATATTAAATTAGATTGCATCATTAACTGTAGCTATATTTGAAGAAGATGGCACCCATTTCTCCCCCATGTAGTTGCAAAGATAAGATTAGCATTTCACCTTTTCATATTCAATAATCAAATAGACAAGAAAGATCATCTCATTGTTCCAAAAATAAGACAGTGCTTCTCAATTGGGAGCCATTTACTATGCTCCATATTGACCTTAATTGATCCAGATTATTTTAAGAATGAAATGAAGGAGAAGATATAACAAGGAATACATAGAGATATGGCAAGAAACATAGAGATACAATAATACAAAGTTTCTATTAATGAAATCAATGTACAAAAATTGTAAAAATATAGAGTGAATGAACTCGATAGAATGGTGGGAGCTTATATTTGAGAAGAGATGTGACAACTACGTTCATTTGCAAGAATATGTTTACAATGAGGATCCAAAGGACTTTTTAACATAAAGCATAAATGAGAAAAACCTTAAACATCCAATGCCATAACCCCAGAAGATGAAACACCAAAAGGTTTGTGGGCACTGATGGGGGTAGTTGATACATTAATTTGTGATAAAAACATGATCGCAGAGCAATAAAATAAAAAAAATGTGGAAATAAAACACAAAATATACACAATATAAAAGAGGCATAGATATACATGGTTCACCTAGTGTGGGCTACATCCAACAGAGAAATTTCCAGGTCCTTCCATTTTATTATCCAACAAATGAAGGGATACAACCTATGACACACCGGCTATAAATTATTCTTCTTTCTCTCATAGTATCCTCTCCTAGAATACAATATTCACAATGATGCATAGCCACAATACATTTCCCTCATAAAATAGGGTTTCCTTATAGGGAAAAAAACCCTAACATAACTTCTACCGTCACATAAGAGACCTTATAATGAACGGTCCATATTTACTACAAAATTACAATATACATTTACAAGACAATTTTTCCTTGAGGGGCTCGCTTGCTAAAGAACTATATGCATTGGTACAAATCATGAAGAAATGGAAACACTACTTAATGGGAAAGGAAAAACTCATACACACTGATCTCCAACATTTGCAGTATCTTCAATCACAGACCAAGCTACAACAGTCAAGACACTACAGGTGGATGGGATTCTTACAACAACTCCATTTAGTTATCACATATAAGAAGTGTACAAGTAACAAACTTGCCAACATGCTTTCTAGACCTCTTATTTATTCATCCATTGTTTTAAAGAACGCTTCCTTAGCTCATGATAGCTATATTGAACAATATGCTAACGATGAAGATTTCAAGGATGTATATGAGAGGCTAACCTGTGGTTCACAAGTGGAGAATTTTTATGTGCAGGATAAACTACTCTACCATATGGGAAAGATTTGTATTCAAGTCAATGAAAGGATGCATGCAATCAGAGAAACACTTACTTCCCTTGTATTTGGGAATTTTGGGGTAGTTAAGACTATGGAAAATTTGAAAAGGTTTTTCTATTGTCCTCAAATGAAACATATTGTAACTAAATATGTAAATGGGTGCATTTTGTGCTTGAATTTAATCCCACTAACAGAAAATTGGTGTTTTACACACCACTTCATGTTCCTTCTCATCCTTGGGAAAGTATTTACATGGATTTTGTAGGGGGTTTCGTTTGTCAAAGAGGGGTCATGACTACTTGTATGTAGTAGTGGATCAGCTTAGTAAAATGTGTGTCATGATGCCATGTCAAAAGAAGATCATTGCTGAGCAAACTGCTCATATGTTATTTCAACATGCATGGGTTCACTTTGGACTACCCACATCCATTATGTCAAATTGAGACACTCGATTCATTGAAGAGTTTTGGACAAGCTTTTGGAGAATGATGGACACCAAGCTGAAGAGGAGTATTGATTTCCATCCAAAGACCGATGACGAGACATAGGTTGTAAATAGAACTATGTTTCATTTGCTTCGAGAATATTGCAAAAAACATCCCAATTTGTGGGATGATCAGATAAAGTATGTGCAACATGCACACAATCAAGATTTTCACTCTTTCATGTAGAGTTCACCATTCGAGACATGTTTTGCGTATTTACCTAAGGCTCCTTTGGACTTGGTTTTTGGAAAATATTTTTACTCAAGAAAACAAAGAGAAGAAGACAGAGCCCACAAGTTCCTTCAAAGGATTCAACATGTACACCATGAATCCCAGGAATAGTTGGAAAGGAGTCAGGCTCAATAAAAATCTCGCCATGACAAGCACAAAGTTGATCATTAGTTTCAAGTGGGAGATCAAGTGTGGCTCCATATCAACAAAGATAGGTTGAAGGGAGAAGGAAAAAATCTCAATCCCATTAGATATGGACCCTTCACCTTCTTGGAGAAAATTGGCACAAATGGTTTTCTCCTCGATATACCACCATACATGCAGATATACTCAGTTGTAAACATAGAGAAACTGAAACTTTATGATCCTCCAATGATCATGGATCAACAAGAGATTTTTTCAGTACGTTCAATGGATGAGTTTTCTCTTGAGTACATGGAGGAGTTGAAGGAAGATATCATCCTTAACAGAAGGACAAGGAATTCACACAGGGGCGATGTATAATATCTTTGAGTGGGCATGAAAAACACACATCCAAGTAAAGCATGGTGGATCGAGAAAGAAACTGTGAGGGAGAAATTCTCTCACTTTCTTATTAATTGTTGAGGCCTTTGGAGGCCCAAAAGATTCTTAGTGCGGAAGAATGATACAAGAGGATATAAAATGGAAAAAAATCAAAGTCATCAAATATCAACAAAAAACAACACGAAGTCAAAGAGCTCGTCGAGATCTTTCCATAAGCATAAACGACTCATCAAACAGAGCTAAAAAGAAGAAGATATGTCCTGTCAAAGTCGGTATTCAATCAAGTCAAAGTCAAATGCTGACATCATTGAATGTACAACTCACATCATCATGACCATACATGTTGACATCATGATGAAATCAAAATGATGATGTGGCACCACCTAAGGGATGACATGTGGCATGTAGATTTGACATTTTGGGTGGCCACTTAGGCCAATTGGTGAGTGCCACTTGGCACCCCTAGGTGATGCCACATGGAACCACTCAGGAGCCACCACGTGGCATCATAACAGATGGAAAAATGGCACTGATAGGACATGGTGACTAGACAGGTTCAACCAATGATAGGGTGCCACGTGGTCCAATTGCATGGCACCACATGGCCCAATCACAGGGCGTCACGTGGTAGCCCCAAAATTCCCAATATGGACCCGATCCAAATAAATGAAAACAAAAAATTGAAAGGACTGGCTGGAGTGGCTGACACCAAATCTGGCGACTGGACCGACCGACGATCCCATATACTAGTGTACGACCAAGAAACCTGGGAAAATTACACATAATCCAACCACCGCTCCATCCAAAATATTGGCGTATCCACTAAACCCGAAGAATGTATGCCACAAAACTTGAAAACCACATTAATGTAGCAGGACCGTGCTCCCATCACATCCGACGGGTTGGCAGAAAGGGTTAAACTTGGAAAATATAAATGTAAAATAGCCAAATAGTTGGTGGTTCTAGAATTGGCAGATTTTTCCAAAGATATGGTTGATACATATTGTAACAAATCTTTAAAAAAAGGGGAGGCTTTGGGTTTGACCTCGGGACCTCCCTCAACAATATGCCTTTAATATACAACCTCCTAACAGTTGGGATAACAACCCATGTTGAAAGGTTTTTCCATGACAATGTAATTAAACCATAATTCTTCCATATCTTGGGGTCGATGCCCAACAAAGAACATGCACAATTTACAATGCACGTACAGGAGTAATCATTGCATAATGGTGGCAGGCTTTTCAAGGTGAGGAGCCCAGGAGGGTCCTAGGATGAGTAGTGCCCAAATTTCATGTTTGGATAGTCATTTCTGCATATTTTCTCACCACGAGTTCACCATTGATGTCCATTTTTGCATCAGAGAAGCGAATATGAAGGCATTTGCATATTTGATGTATAATGATGTATTAATGCCAATTTTATTGTTAAGAATAATATAAAGCCTCTCCACTTTGACGTAGGTCCCGAAGACATAGTCCATGTTGGAAGAACTCCATTATCAAGATATTGTGTCATTGTATCATTTCTTCTATTTTTCTCCATATTTATACGTTCTTTAATTAATGTTGCACATAAGCTATGATTCATACTCTTAATGCAATTGATTTAATGTCATCGATGAAAAGATACTGGATCATTGGTGCATGTGAAAATTATTGAACATGTTGGTGGCATGATTATAGAACGAAGGTAGTCTGTAGTTATGTGTAAAATAATGATGCCATGATCATTAAATAAGACTAATGGTGGATGGTGTATCCACGAAAAATATTATAGCATGGCTAAGAATGATGTTGATGATGATTCTATTGTATATGAATGCCATTTATATGAAGACAAAGGAGGATGGTATTAATGATGACAAAGATAATTGGAGAAGGGATCCAATGAGAGTCTACAAAATATCAAATGATCAGGTAGCATCAAGTAATTTGATAATAGCCATGCAGGTATGAATTTGGTTGCTTATGTTGCATTAGATGATAAAGGAAATTGAGGTAGGAATTCCCTCAGTTAAAGTTAAATATTTGGGTTGATGTGTAAAGAAGAATTCCTTGTAGGAATACATTTTGTTTTATGATTGAAAGAATTTATATAGCATCAATGGTATGTTATTTTTGTTATGAGGTCATAACTAAGTCAAGTCAGGAGACATACTCTTGTAGTAGCAATCAATGCCATTCAGAATGGACATGTGTGAGGCCCTGATGTGGTTGGACATGGAAGGGCTATAATGCCATATAGGAGCAGGATTTTCTTCTGATACAAACCCCCACCACCTCCTAGGGCTCGCGCAACATCTCAGTCTAGGATCATTCACACTAAGGAGCTGGATTAGCTCTCGAGCTCTTACTAAGCCCTAGAAATACTTTACCACAACCTTTTCTCTTTTCCATGCACACAAATTACGTTCGCGAGGGTATTATCATGTCGGTGGAGAAATACACACGACCTTAGGCCAAAAGCATGGACTAATAGCTTTTACCTGCAAGAAATATTTTACTTCAAAACTCTAGGCTTCGATAGTTCCAACAACAACAACCCACAATCTTCTAAAATGTCGAATTCATGAAAAAACAAATAATGACGGGGATAAAAAATTCACAATACACACCGAGATCTATGGCTCATAGGGACTTTGAGACTCTAGGCTCTAGGATTCTTCCATGCTCCAACATGCAATACTTCTGGATGCACGAACTTTGATCTAGAAAATTAGACGGTTGTCTTCCACCTCAGATCAATGGTCTCTATTTACTCAATTCTTTGGTATTAAGATATTTTCGTGATAAAACACTCAAAATCCTCCAGAGTGTCTAAATGGAAAAGGGTTGGATTGACGATCCATGTGTCCCTCTCAATAGATGGTTGAGGTCTACTCTGGCCTTCGAGAGTTCTCGAACCAAAACACTTTACGTCTCCATTCTCTCGGACTACCGAACTTCTGGATAACTGTTTATCTATGGACACGTTTCCCCCATCTACCAATGGTCCAAATTGAATTCGGCCTTTGGTTCTTCAGGGAATTTTCTTCCTCAACATCACACACCCAAAAAATTCTGAATTCACGAAGTCCGAAGGGCTTA
>ML799670.1:0-10311 GCA_009831015.1 Picea engelmannii
ATGGTTAAATCCTTCATAGCCATCTTTGATACACAAAATATTATAACAATACCCATATCTCACTCAAAGGTTCATGATTCCCTATAGACAACATGTTATGTGGTTTAGGGAATTGATTATGTCCCTTAATCCCTAAAGGATTCTTAAATGACCCAAGGGCCTTATTTTCCTCGCTTGACCATGGCTAATTACTTAATGCACATGTCCCTAGTGAAAAATATTTCATAATGGTACACATAGTCAACTTGGAGGCCAAATATTTCCTCTAAAGGGATTATGTTGAAGGTGATGTTCATGGATATTGAGCCTTACAAATCCATTTATGGAATAAGGCCCTTATTGTCCTCCCTCCCTTTTTTATGTTAAATTCCTTGAGACCCATTCATACTATGAAAAAACTCATTATTATACCCATATCCGACTTATATGAAAAAGATTCACTTTAAAGGAACTATGATGTAGTTTGAGGCCTTGATCATGGCCTATTAGATCAAGAATATTAACTTAGGTCCTAATTCCCTCGACTTCTGACCCAACCATGGTCAAGGCTCTAGTACCCATCCCTAATGCATAAAACCTTATAATGGCATCCACATACCACTGTAATGATAATGATATCTTATATAGGGCATGTTTTGTGGTTTGTGGCCTTGTCCATGGCCCTTGTAGGTCCTCAAAAGATTCATTTAGAGCTTAAGGGATTTATTGTCCTCTCATGCACATTATCAAGGCATTGAGACCTATCCCCATTATCCAAGGAATCATAGGACAAGCCATGTTCCACTTGGAGGATATGGTAATATTAATATTAAAATTGCAGCATAAAATATTTTTTTAATTTTTTTTCAAAATAAATATTACTCATCGCACTTACGACGAAAATCATACACCTGCGACAGATTTTCTATATAAACAACAAAAGTGGTCGTCGCAAGTGTAACGACAACTTAAATTGCTACGATGAATTTACTATATAAACAATGAAAGTTGTCATCGCACTAGTCATCGCAAGTGCGACAACTTAAATTGTTGCGATGAATTTTCTATATAAACAATGAAATTTGTCGTCGCAATGGTCATCATAAGTGCAATGACAACTTAAATTGTTGCGATGCACATGCTACATAAACAATGAAAGTTTTCGTCGCCAGTGCGACGACAACTTAAATTGTTGTGACATAGTTGCTACATAAACAATGTAATTTGTCGTCGCAAGTGCGACGACAACTTAAATTGTTGTTACGTAGTTCCTACATAAACAAAAAAGGTATCATCGCAAGGGCAATGACAACTTAAATTGCTGCGACGCATTTTCTATGTAATCAACAAAATATGTCGTCCCAATGGTCGTCGTAAGTGCGATGACAACTTAAATTTTTGTGATGTAGTTGCTACATAAACAATGTAATTTGTCGTCGCAATGGTCGTTGCAAGTGCAACAACAACTTGAATTGTTGTTACATAGTTGCTACATAAACAAAAAAGGTGTCATCGCAAGGGTGAAGACAACTTAAATTGCTATGATGCATTTGCTATGTAAGCAACAAAATCTGTCATCACAATGGTCATCTCAATTGCGACGAAATGTTGGTTTCATTTAGTTTTCCCTTATTGTCGTATTGGCGATGATATTTCTTTTTTTGTCGCAATTGTGAGAAGTTCCCTACAGACGTCTCTCTTGTGACGGTAATTCAAATTCGTCGTAGTTTCCACATGACATAAAATGACATTTCAGAGACTCAATATTCATCGCAATATCCACGACATAATGTCACAAGAGCGTCAAAATAGTCGTCGCAAAATGAGCCAAATTTGCTAGTGAGAGGGAAAGTAAATACAGACCTTCAGACTGTTTCAACCTATCCAATACACCACTCTAAACCTATAGATTTATGAATTCTTGGACTCACGAAGGGTCCACGCTTACATGTGGCAGCATGTTAAATGCAAAGGTAGGGATAGGTGGGTCTGGGCCTTCGGCCAATTAACCCCAGCATCCCAAATTCCCTAAAGTCCCAAACTCCCAGTGCCCTAGGTTTTCCACCAGCTATTAGGTCATGCGAGCATATACCCAAGATTGACACATGGCAAGGAGAAGATATGACACGTGGCCCCATAAATCATAGAAATGTGTCACGTTCCAACTGGCATACAAGGTCTGTAAAAATCACGAATCAAGGTGACACGTGGCATGTCGAACATGGGTCCACATCACCCTAGGTGACGTCAGCGTGCCATGACACTCTGAACAAATAACCTCTAGGAGCCTCTAGACTCTCCTACCTTTGAAATCCCCCAGAGCTCCAAATTCTGAACTCTTGCCAGCAACCTCCCAATACCCCTTATATCCCACGGTCGAGATAGGTCCACATAGATCCATAGATCTACGACCTTCATTTCTTCATGACTTCGGCGTTCAGGGGTTTGGCTGTGTAATTTCATTTTTTACTCCTAAAGTGGTCAGCTTTGGACTAACCATGGTCTAGATACAATGGTTAAGAGAGATCTCGAATCTTTCTCAGATTGACGGTCCTTGTCACTTCGTGAATTTGGTGTTTGGGGGTTATGCCTGTTTAACACTCCTTTTCTCCCAGAGTGGTCAACATCAGACTAACCATGGCATAGATCTAATGGTCAGGGAATATCCCTAATATCCTCAGATCTATGTTCCTCATCACTTCGCAAGTTCGGAATTCAAGGATTCCACCCATTTAACACTCCTTTTCACCTAGAGTGGTTAGCATTGTACTGACCACGGTGTAGATCCAACAGTCAGGGAAGATCATAAATGTCCTTGGATCTACAGTTCTTGTCATTTCACAATCGAGAAGTGGATCAGGGTTTAACTATGCGACATATCGCATGGTCACAGTTAAGGAAACCACTAGATGTTGATCAACCTCGCTGGTAACCATACCATCAAGTTGCCTTTGATTGGTTTTGAATGTTGTAAGAACATAAAATACCAAAGCTCCGGACTTCCAAAGTTTTGAAGCCAAGAAAACTTAGCTCCTTTCAGACCTAGCAAAGGGTTCCAAGGTTGTGGTCATATGGATTCCTGGACAAGTTTATAGGATGCACGCTCCACTCTTAGTCATGATTTGGTTAGGGCCATGTGCATGATCCCTCAGTCACACAGACGAATAGTTTGAAGGAGGCACCCTCCCTCCATAGAGCTCGAATTTAGTGTCATGCGAAGGTAATTTCAATGGGGTTGATAGGACTTAATCATTCCAGTGAAGTCTACCCTGACTCTTACATTACAAAATCAATCCTTGGGGAAATTCCCTTAAGTATTTTCCAACCAACACAGAAAAATGTAAATTTATTCCTAAATTAATTTGAAGATCCATGTCTAATAGTTCTCTTGATGCTAAGAAGAGAAAAATAGAAACCATTCAAATGCAGGGGTTCATAGAATAGCAATAAGATTTTCTAGAATTAATCATACAATGCAAATTTTAGTCATAAACACATACATCTAACCACTCATTTCAATTATAGCACACATATTATAAGAATACTTATCAAGAAACCATATCGTGAAGAAAATGTTGAGAGGGGTTCCATTTTCCACCCAACTGTAGGCACAACAAATCCTGGACGTATTTACCGTTGGCCACCCCCTAGCTAGATCATGATGCTTTGACAGAGACTCTTCCTTCTTGTTTATCAATAGTTAGGGACGGAGGCCACTCTCCTCCTCCTTTAGGAATTTGAAAAATTGGTTTTCTTTCCACCAAGATAGGGGGCCTACAACAAGTGCTTCCTCGGTCACTCGTCTTATTTGTAACCTTGTTTATCATCTTGGATTGAAAAATTTTCCAGCAACTTCTTGCACCCAAATCATAATTCTTTTTCAGTTCTCTTCAAAACTAGAGAGCTCCACATCTTCCCTCTCTCTCGAAAATGGTCTCCAGATGCATTCCTCTTTTCCTCCTCTTCTCTACCTGTGAATTCCCTTCATTTATTTCCTTCCTCGGCAATATTTTTTGGGTCTGAATCCCCATTTCGTGGTCATCTCAGGAATTTTTCCGATGGGTACTCTTCCCATATCCCCATTGAATCTTGAGGAGGACTTCCCAACTACCAGCCTGACTAGTAATTTAGTTTTTCTAGGTCAAAGGACTGTTCTGGGTCTGAATAATTTTAAATTCAGTAAAGTACTGGTCTAGTCAGGGTCATCTCAACCATTGTTGGTTCCCCTCACCACCTCTCTCATGCATCATGATGTACCTTGGAAAACCCCTTCAACAATTATGCAACACTTTCCATTTTATTTAGTAACATAAATACATATGCATTACCTTTTATAACAAAATGTTTCATCAATTCCAACATCACACATATTTAGTCTTCCCATAGTCTTTTGATAGGTTATAGTTATATTTACAAGATGGGGGAAATAGGGGTATTACAATCCCCTCCCCCTTAAAGGAACATTGTCCTTGATGTTCTACCTGTCGATGTGTTATGTATGTACATAAGTAAACAAAAATGGGTAATGTTTTTTTCATGGCATCCTCCATTTCCCATGTAGCTTCATCTGTACCAAAGTGTTTCCACTGCACCTTGACCCATGCAATGTTTTGGTTCTTGAGTGGGATTTCCTTCTTTTCTATTTTTCATTGTGGCTCTGGCAGGAATTCTCCCTCTGGTTCCACCTGAGGCATAGATCAATCAATTATATGACTAGAATCATGTACATATTTCTTCAGTATCGAAACATGGAAAACATTATGTTCCTTCACTGTGGGAGAAAGTGCTAGTCTATATGCTACATGTCCCACTCTATCCAAAATTTCAAAGGGTCCACAATACTTAGGGGAAAACTTGGCACAAGCTCCCATTCTCATGGACTTTTTCTGTGTAACGTCCCCAACCACCAACAAGTCAGGCAACTCCACTACTCGGACACTTCACTTAGCTCAACTATCTCTGATACCAATTTGTAACATCTCCAGCCACCAACAAGCTAGGAAATGCCACAGAGGAACATATATATATATATATATATATATATATATATATATATATATAAAACTTGCATTTCTAATGAATTTAAAACAAATAACACATAGTTACTTCTACCACACAGACTCAAATGGAATTGACAGTAATTCCTACATCCAACAGAACACATGATAACATTTTAAGAATCACAGACATGCATAAAATACATAATTAAGCACGGAAATGATACCTATATTTTAATTGGAGTAAAACCACCAACTGTGTGTAGACCTTCCATGAACCTCCCAGCCTTAGACCACACTACTCATCACTCTCAATAGTGGGTCACCCCCGAGCTGGGACTAAACTCCATCGGGAAAGGGATTCTTAGGCTAGGCAAGGTCAATAGGAAATTAACACAGTTTAAGAAGAAGGATTCTCTCCCAGGAGCCACTTATGCCCACTGCTCACAGACTCTCATTCCCCACATGCTTGTCCCACCCTAGGAGTATACACCTTCACTGTCACACAGTCCATCGGTTGCTCCACCTCCCTTACCTTGGGCTTCAACAATAGGTCAGACTAGAATTATCAGAGCTCTGTAGCAGCTATGGGACTCCCTCTAGGACAACTCACTTCCCCGACACACTCTCTCACCTAGAGAGAGTTTCTCACAGGCATGACAACCTACTTCTTCAACCCACAACAACCTCTCTCACCTAGAGAGATATTTTCTCACAGGCCTGACAACCTACCTCTTCAACCACAGGCTTGGAAACCCTCCTCTTCAAACCATAATAGCTAAATCGTGTAAGGAAAGGGATGGATCAGTAAATTACAGAGGTGCACAATGGCCATGGGTTCAGCAATGGAGGAATTGGATGGTTGTGTGCTTTCTCAGTGCATGAGTGAACTCATGAGGAGAGATGGGGCAGACTGGTCTAGCCTAGTGAAGATGATGAGAGCATGAGAGAAAAGTTGTTTGTGTGTGAACCCCTTTCCGTGAGTGAGTTCCTCCCTATGCGTGAGTGCCTCCCTGAGTGCCTACATGTCCCCCAATAGAAAGAATTTCCCCCTTAAGTATGCATGTGCCTGAGACGACACCTGTCACTCATGAAGCACATTCCTTTCCCTTGGGAAGTCACCTATCCTTCCCCGGGAACTTAAGATAAAAGCATATCCTTCTAAACAGCTTTTGAAATAATAATAAATTATTATTCTCTTGGACTTAAGCCCTTAGGCGTAACCCCTCTTTCCAACCTCTCAACCCCCTCTCCCTTATCCATCCTAGTGTATCTTAGTCCCCCATTCTCTTTTATCATGGTCGGTCTACATGAAGCTATGTTTTTATATTAATAATATGAATATTTAATGTACAAAACAGGATCTTGGCCTTTAACACCTAGGCTCTTCGGCCTACTAACACATAAGCCTACCAACTTATAATTACTCAGCTCACCAGCCTACAAAACATGTTTACAATTCATAATACAACTGGGACTCATCCTAGGGATATTACAATTTCCTCCCCTTATTTTTGCAATGTCCTCAGTGCAACTTATTTACACAGCATCAGCAAGATTTTCAAAATATTCAAAAAGATGTGGGTATTCAGCCCGCATAGCATCCTCATACTCCTATGTCACATCCTCGGGACTGTACCAGGTCCACTAGACCTTTACAATCCCTATGGCTCGATTCTGGAGATGTTTTATATTCTAGTCCAATATGTGCACCAGATGCACTTGCAAGATGCCTTCTTGCTCCACCTGAATCACATTCCAATCAATAACATGATTAGCATCAGGTATATATTTCTTAATCAATGAAACATGAAACACATTATGTACAGTCATGGATGCAGGCAATGCAAGCATATATGCAACTGGTCCAATCCTTTCTAGGATTTCAAATGGCCCACAATATC
Organism: Picea engelmannii; assembly: GCA_009831015.1. Taxonomy (NCBI): domain Eukaryota; kingdom Viridiplantae; phylum Streptophyta; class Pinopsida; order Pinales; family Pinaceae; genus Picea; species Picea engelmannii. Next base: position 6,881 of record ML799670.1, read on the forward strand.
TGGCTACTAACTTGGAACAGTTTCCCAGCTTTAGGGAACTTTTGTTGGCTTTCAATTTCAAGAAAACATGATCACCCAATTTAAACTCCCTATGGGTCATGTTCTTATCAGCATAACTTTTTGCCTATCTTTGGCAGCCTTCAAATTCTACTTATTATTCAACATTTTCTCTTCCATTTCCTTGAGAAACTCTGGCCCAACCACTGTCCTATCAGTTGGGTTGTCCCAACTTATTGGTGTGTTGCACTTTCTGCCATAAAGTTCTTCAAAAGGGATCATCTTCAGTGATGCTTGATACCCATTGTTGTAGGAAAATTCCACCAAGTGTAGGTAGTCTTCCCATTTAGATGGTTTGTCCATCACATACATCCTTAGCATATCTTCTATCACTTGGTTCACCCTCTTTGTCTGCCCATCAGACTCAGGATGATAAGTAGTGTTGAAGTTCAGATTCGTTGAGAACCCTTTGAATAACCCCTTCTATAACTTTGAGGTAAATTTCAGGTCTCTATCAGACACAATTGTTAAAAGCTCCCACTAAACTCAGATTTATCACAGACCCAAGATAAACTTGATCTATCAAGACGGAGCCAAACCCTCAACAACAAAGGCATCCCTCTGAATCCAAAAATGAGCTCTGATACCACATGTAAGTTTTAAACATGTGAATTAAAGCAATTCATATAGATTCTTAAGAAAAACAGAATTTAATCAATGGCCCATACACATAGTACACAGAGATTTACACCGGAAACCCTCAATTGGGGAAAACCTCTCTTATATTCATTATATCGAATTTCACCATTCACCATACAATATATACAATGTTCTTAGGTATTTTGTAGATACCAAAACCCTAATCCCTTAATCCGGGATTAATTTAGAAAATTGCTAAAAATAGAAAAATCCGCAAAAAATAGCAAAAGCCGCTAAAAAATCGTCAGACGCAGTTGTCAAATCTAACATGCCCACACAGACACATGAAAAGAATATAACACATACCCAACATTCTCCCACTTTTTTTTTTCTTTGCATCGAGGTGTCCACATGATTATATAGTCAACAATCCAGGGCAGCAATGCCCATTGTTACTCTACACCAAGAGAACTTTTTTGTACTCACAGACTTTGTCAATGAATCTGCAACATTCTTCAAGGTCTCAACCTTTTCCAGAAACACCTTCTTTTCTTCAACCATGTCTCTCACAAATTGATACTGAACATCAATATGCTTTGTCTTCGAATGATAAGTTGGGTTCTTTTCCAAGAAGATTGCACTCTGATTGTCACAATCTAATCTCACTACTTGTTGTACCAACCCAATACCTGAACACAATATCTGTAACCATACTGCTTCCTTTCTTGCATGAGTGGCTGCCATGTATTCAACTTCTGTAGTTGAGAGTTCCACTACATCCTGTCTTTTTCTCATCCAACTAATTGCTCCTCCAAATAGGTTAAACACATACCCACTTGTAGATCTTCTACGATCCATATCTCCAACCCAGTCTGCATCAACAAAGCCGTGTATGTCCACCACTTTGTCTAATAATGTTCTTCCTTGGTAGCACAATCCATAATTGGTAGTGCCACGCAAATACCTGAAGACCCTCTTTACTGTTGTCCAATGCTCCTTCCCTGGTTTTGACATATACCTACTCAAAACTCCCACTGCATGTGCAATTTTTGGTCTATTACAGATCATTGCATATATTAAAATGACAACTTCACTTGCATACAGAACATGGGACATGTCCTCTTCTTCTTCCTATGTCTTGGGACACTGATCTGTAGATAAATTTACACCTATAGGAATAGGAACCTTGACCGATTTACTTCCATGGATATTAAACCTATGCAATATCGTCTCAACATATTTTCTCAGATTCAACCAGAGTTTCAAGTTTGCGCGATCTCTTTTAATCTCCATTCCCATAATGAATTTAGCAGCACCAAGATCCTTCATGTCAAATTTGGAGGATAGTTGTGATTTCACCTCCTTGATAACATCCATGTTATTTCCTACCAACAACATATCATCAACATACAACACTACATAAATGAAGTGCTTACCAACCTACTTGGAATATACACAATGATCATCCCTACTTCTCACAAATCCCAATCCAAGGATGTATGTGTCAAGCTTTTGGTACCACATCCTAGGTGATTGCTTCAAACCATATAATAACTTATTTAGCTTACAGACCAACTCTTTCCCTTCACTAAAAATCCTTCTAGCTGCTTCATGTAGATTTCTTCTTCCATATCCCCATGTAGGAATGTTGTCTTCACATCCATCTATTCCACTTCAAGATCAAAAGAAGCAACAATAGATTAAATAAATCTAATAGAAGTTAACTTTGCAACAGGAGAAAAAATCTCACCAAAGTCAACTCCCTCTACCTGGGAATAACCTTTTTCTACTAACTGAGATTTGTATTTCTCCACTTTACCTTATGCATTAAACCTGTTTTTAAACAACCATTTGATACCAACATATTTTCTTCCAGCTGGAAACTCAACTATATCCCATGCCTCATTCTTATCCAAGGCATCCATTTCTTCAACCATGGCCTTCTTCCAGAGTTTACTATCCTTTGAATTCATTGCTTCCCTGAAAGTTCAGGGATCATCATTGATAATAGATAAAGCAAAATTGGAATGGAAATTAGGTGGACTATACCTTTCTGGTTACCTTTTATCTCTCATTCATCTCCTCAATACTGGGATATGAGGTTCTTATTCTTCTTTTGCTTCCTCTTCTTCAGATGATTCAGATTTTGCATCATCCAACTCAAGCTCTATTTTATGAGTTCATCTTGCGTTGGTAGGAATTCCTGTTTGGACACATCTTTTACCTCTTTGAAAACAGCATCTCGATTGTAAACAGTCTTCTTGGTTTCTAGGTTCCAAAGCTTATAACCTTTCACACCATCTTTATAACCAATAAATATGCACTTTTCAGCCTTTTTATCCATCTTACTCCTATTTTCCTTTGGAACATGTACATAAGAATCACAACCAAAAAATTTAAGATGTTGAAGAGAGGGTTTCTTTCCAAACCATACCTCATGTGGATTTTTATCATACAATGTTGATGAAGGTGATCGATTTACCAGGTAACATGTTGTACCCACTGCCTCTACCCAGAATTCCTGTCCTAACTCGGCACCGTTGAGCATGCTCCTTGTTTTTTCCATCAGTGTCTTATTCATCCTTTCTACAACTCCATTCTATTGAGGAGTGTATGGAGTAGTCTTATGCCTTACTATACCACATTTCTTATAGAATTCTTTGAATTCATTTCCGCAGAATTCTCCACCATTATCTATTCTCAATACCTTTATTTTCTTCTCTGTTTGATTTTCTACCAGAGCCTTAAACTCTTTAAATTTATCAAATACCTCAGATTTCTTTCTAAGAAAATAA
>ML799670.1:18894-57936 GCA_009831015.1 Picea engelmannii
CACAAGGTTGAAACTCACAAGAGAAGAAGGTCAACTTGTGGAGCCAAGTTCTCATCCTTCAAGGAGGAAGCATATATCATCACCGCAAGTTTCAAGGAGGCATTCACCAAGTATGGCTCATGAAGAGAGTCATGAACATGTTCCTACAAAAGATGAAGATCTCAGAAAGGATATCATGGATTATAGGGGTTTCATTGAGTACATGGTGGTTGATTTAGCCTTGGCATTACAGGTGAGGGTTCATTCAAGTTACTAGGGGTTTCACTGTGAAGCTTAATTCCCGAGAAGTTAGGGTCGTTCTTGAGGCACGGAGGTAAGTTGGAAACATAGTCATAGGGTTCCATAGAGCAGAGGCCATAAGAGTAAGGGTATTCCTCGGCTAGGAAACGTTTGATATCAGAGTCTGAATCCTCCCTCAAAATGATAGGCTTTTGGTCTATGTTTTGCTTGGGCTTGTTCCTAGCACATCTGGATATCCATCGTGCATTTTTCTTTCCCTTACTATTGACACCAGTAACACCTTTGCCTTTCTTCCTTACAGGCCTCTTGACGGCCTTAGTATTGTCTTTAGCACACGAGTCGGCCATGGTATCGGGTAGGTCAATGTTGGGGCAGTTCGAGTGTTTGAAAGGGGGTAGAAGGGTAGGAGATGGCACGGTAGGCACAACCAGGGTTCCAGCGACCACAACCTTGTCCACTTGGGCACACTTGGGAGTGGAAAAGACATTCCTTGATAGGAAGGCTTGCCAACAGTCACCACTAAGGCTCAAATGATGAACAATAATGATTTTGATCAAGCAGTGATGGAAAAGGCTTCTATCAGCCTTCTCACGCTTAAATCGTTTGGACATCTTGTATAGACTGCATAGGAGATATTGCGGCATGTTCAGAGGGTAGTCCATAAAATTCATCAATAACCGAACATGATACAGAAATACCAAACCATAACGACCTTCGCAAGTCACAAAATGCTTAACAATTGCCAATAGATCATGCCACCTGGGTTTGAGGGCAGTGACAGGCATACCTCTATCACAACTAACAATCTTTCTCGGTGTGAATAGGAGTGGCCATGGCACATCGTCCACTTTGGAGTTCCTAAACCACCTATGCCCTTTAGCTGGTAAGCTTGTAGCCGAGCTGAGGAATTCCTCATTTAGTTCAAGTTGTATGTCTCTGACCTTAGCCCTGCATCCGTCGAAGGTGAGGGCGAATTGTTGAGCTACCGAAATGTTGAAACCCTCAAATCTCTGGATAAAAACTAACCAGCCACTATTTTCCAAATCCTCACGAGCATTGTCGAATAGCAGGAGTGTTTGGCTTCCATTAGGTTCTATGTGCACCATAGGTGCCATAGAACAAAACACACAGTGAGCAGGGTAAACAGACAAGGGTTTGGTCAGGGTATACGCAGGACCGATAGCTCACATGCTTCCCCGAAAACCAACAGAGGTAACCCGAGATAGAAGGCGGGCATTAATGCCTAAGTGTGTGAGGATGGTGGAATGAAATCAACCCATGCAAAAGAGTCATATCCAAATGTACAATCGACGACGCATATGGTGATTCAAATCACTATTGTAATGTGTTAAAAGCAATGTCATTCAAACAATTAATGAAAACTATGGTAAGTCGACCCAAATATTTGCACAAGCAATAGTGTTTGCATGGTTTTAAAATCAAAACAATGTTTCTAATATAGCACCAAGGATTCGATAATAAATTGTATGCTTTGTATGAAACCATTGAATTAAAGATCTAATCACCATGTTAATGCGTTGTTATGAAACCATTGAATTCGATCAAAAGCAATAGAACATCAAACCACCATTGAATCAAGGACTCAATCACAATGATTAGAATATCATCACAGTCTCGTAAAAATGAAATCATATTAACAACAAAAAAATGCCAAATGAGTAAAGGTTTTGGTGTCTTTCCAACTATGACCATAATTGAATTGGAAATGCAATGAACACGTAGAAAAGAGTAACCATAATAATCTAGTGACGATTTTAATGCCATTTACGTGACTTCAAAATCAAATTTTTCATGCTTGCAGTCGTGAAAACGAGAACAAAAGGCAGGTGTGCAAATGCGCAAATGACAGTGTTGTTTTATTCAAAAAATTGCGAGGAGAATCAAGGGTTCCAAAACACTTGTGTAGGCAGCTTATAAGGGAAGGATAAAATGCGAAATGGCTGCCAACAATGGCGACACACTGGTAGAAGTAGTTATCTCTGCCAAAAGAACAAATTCAGATTATGATAATGAGAATAATTCTAACTCAAAAACAACCAGCAAATTGTTTAAACATCATCAATAATCAAATATTCCAGCAGTGCTTAAAGGATGAAAACTGATAACAGTCTCAAGACAAGCGAGCCACGATATTAAAGATAAAATCTCCAATACTGTTGACAGGGCCATTGTTGCCAGCAGGCGTTCATAGCCTCGACAGGGTTGCCATTTAACCCACTCTGATATCTGTATCCTGCCAAGAAGTTCCAGATCAGAATAAAGGACATTTTAAGGTCAAGAGATTTCATACTTACGAATTTTCATATACCTAACATTGCTTCACTGCCAGCGGGCCTGTTTAGTACCCCGGCGAAGTTGTCTCGGTGTCATACATGCATTTACCCGCTGCCAGTAGACCTGTTCATCATATTGGCGGGTTTACAAGCACTTCCCGCAGCTCTTTTATGATTTAATTTTTTAAAGATATATAATTGAGCGGGGTGACACTGAAAACTATGATATTTTAAACATATTTTTACAGACCTTAACAGAATTTTTTAGCACTGTCCTTCATTAAGATCCAGAGATGTTTTATTTACAGAACCAACCTTCTAAGGCAGGGAGACATCTTCTGAGTTATTCCCTTAAGGAACAGGGACAGCGTAAAAAGATAATGGATGATCGTGACAAGCTTCACTCACAGATCGAAATCATTTAACTTCTTTCAAACAACAGTCTTTTCAACACAGATGTAAATTTCAGAAGTATATAATTGATGTTTAGACAATTTTTCAACAGTCATTTTAGTGAAAGAATTTTATGTTTTCTTTGTCTGAACAGTTCATCATGCAGGTATGTGTATTTCCAAAAATAAAAACTGATAAGTATAAGGGAAAAATTAGAACCAAAACAGTAAAAGAAAAGAAAACCAAAGAAAAATATTTACATAGTATACAAAGGGTTGTCATCAAGCGAAATATATTTTCAGAGCTTGGCCATTCACCGGATAGGTGTCTGGCTGTCCCTCTAGATTCTGTAATTGGAAAGAGTTGGGACCCAATTTCTCAGCAATTAAAAATGGTCCAAGCCATAAGTTCTAAAATTCCGTGTGCTCTCCCTTTCCCTCATGTGGTTTGTCCCATTTTAAGACAAGATCACCTACTTCGAAGTTCCTATCAGAGGTAGAGTTGGGATCAAACCAAATTTTGACCACTAGTTGATGCTGATCTAACTTACGTTTAGCTTGAGCTCTTACCTCTTCTAGTTTCATTAAATCGTTAATTCTGTTTTCCAGAGGGGGACAGTCTTCTTCTTGTATTTTCTGTGATAATTGTAGTGATGGAAGAAGAATGTTTGGTGGTAGAATTGCTTCTCTGTCATAGACGAGAAATAAGGGAGAGTTACCTACAGCAGTCTTTGGTGTTACCCTATCAGCCCAGATTGCGTTTAACAGAGCATTGTGCCACTTTTTGTGATTTTCAGCTACCGTTATCTTGATAATTTTAATCAAATTCTTATTTGTTGATTCTGCGAATCCATTTCCATGGGGGTAATAGCTGGCAAAGTACTTCAATTTAATTCCTTTTTCTAGATAAAATTCTCTCATCTCAAGAGACGAAAAATAATAAGCGTTATCGAATACTAAACAGTCATGAATACCAAAACGAGTAATAATGTTTGAATTTAGAAAGGCAATTACCTGACTGGTATTCACAGTTCTTAATGTAGCAGCTTCAGACCACCTGGTGAAATAATCTGTGGCTATTATGATAAACTTATGCTGCTATGAGGATGGTGGATTGATTGGACCTATAATATCAAGACCCCACTGCTGAAAAGGGGATTCCACTAAGACGGGCTGCAAAGGAAAGGTTGGTTTCTGTAACCGCCCTGATGTTTTTTGACAAATAATACACTTGCGACACAAGGCATGGGCATATCTAAAAAGTGTGGGCCAGTAATAATCGGCTTTCAAGACTTTATGGGCAGTGGTGTCACCACCAAAATGCCCACCAGCTTCTCCTGCATGCAATTCCAGTAAGACTTTTTCTGCTTCATCTTTATCAAGACAGCGCATTAGTACTCCATCAAAATTTTGACGAAACAGAATACCATTAATCAAATGAAAGGAGGCAGATTTTAATATTAACACTCTTCTTTTAGTGGGATCCAGGTGACGGGGGGCTGACCCATGTTCAAGACAGAATTTTATATCGTCATACCACGGACTGACAGATTTTTGTGCACAGCAGATTGCATTTTGATTGTGCTGCCCTAGGTTTGACATATCGTTTTCTTCTTGTTGTCCTGTAGTTGAATCAGAAACTAACTTGCATAACCCTTGGCCTCTCACTATTTGAGCTGGGGTGATTTCTATGTCATACTCCTGCAAGGAGGTAACCTAGTTCACCCTCTTTTCGCCTAATTCTTTCTACACTAACAAATTCCTGACGGCTGGGTAAGGGACGATAACTTTGGTCCTAGATTTCAAAAGATAAGATCGGAAGTGCTTGACTGCTTTAAAAATAGCGTAGGTTTGTTGATCTACTACTAGGTAATTAAGTTCCATGCCTTTGAAAGCAGAGCTCATAAAGGCAATGGGTACTTCATTGTTTTCAGCGTTCTTTTGAGTTAGGACCGCAGCATAGGAGCGGTGAGAAGTGAATGTGTAGAGCGTGAAGTATTGCGAAAAGTCAGGGATCATGAGAGAAGGAGCGTCTATTATGGCCTTTTTTATCGAATTAAAAGCTTGATTTTCTAAAGGTCCCCAATGATATTGTGCGTCTTTCTTAATTAAATTCTGTAAAGGTCTCACCATCTCGGAGAAACTGGGAACGAATCTCCTAACGAAGTTTATTTGGCCTAAGAAAGACTACATAGACTTTTTGGATGAGGGAGGGGGAAGTTTCGAGATGACTTGAGTCCTTTCAGGGTCGATAATCATCCCTTTGCTTGACACAATGAATCCTAAGAGTTTACCTTGTTCTACTGCGAAGATAGATTTTTTAGGATTTAAGGAAATGTCGTATTTACGACATTGTTGTAGAACGGCTCTTAAATGAGCTAGATGATCGGTTTTGTTTTTGGAAAATATAGTAACATCATCTAAGTAAACTACAATGGATTGATTGATTAAGCCTCGAAAAGAGATTTCCATCACTCTCTAGAAAGTGGCACCGGCATTAATTAGTCCAAAGGGCATTTTCCTGTAAGCGTAGGTGCCCCATGGAGTGCGGAAGGTAGTTTTAAGTTGGTCTGGAGGAGACATCAGGACTTGGTTGTACCCTGAAAAACCATCCAATAAGGATAGTCTCTCAGAACCAGATACCTGTTGAAGGATATGTTCCATGGGTGGGACAGGGTAGTTTTCTTTATCAAATGCTCTATTAAGGTTTCGGAAATCGACGCATAGTCAGATTTCCCCACTTTTCATCCGGACAAGGACAAGGTTAGAAACCCATTACGTGTGCCTAACTGGGAAAATTATCTTAGCATTAAGGAGTTTATTTAATTCTTTTTTGACGGTCGGCTCGATCTTAGGGTGCATTTTTCTTAACTTTTGTTGAAAAGGTAAGGTTTGGGGTTTCATAGGAATGACATGTTGTATGATGTTAGGGTCGAAAGTTTTAAGGTCATCATACATCCACGCAAAAACATCTTTAAATTCCTTAAACAATTTAATAAATGTGGCTTTCTCTTGCTCAGAACACTCCACCCCTAAATTAATGCACTGTGGATTGTCATTAGTTCCCAAGTTTACTTTTTCATATGATAACGAGGAACTATTGGTTTTACAATTGACCGATTTTTTGAATTTCTCTTGAAGATCGTAAAATTTTTCTAATCTAACTACAAACTTAGGGATCGAATTTACCATGTCCGATGAATATTCAGGAGTTCTCGGATCTGGTATTACCGTGAAATCACGTAAATTGTCGTCATGAGTGCATTCGTCAATCACCGCGCCTTGGAAAGTTTCTTCCATATGCAGGAAGCTAATGATTTGTTGATCGTCGTCGAAGACTCTCTAGTTCGTGATGTTGTCGGGAATGGATGGCCTGAACAACAGTTCAATGGAGAATGCATTCGGGGACAAGCCTTCTAATGAATTTAAAACAAATAACACAGAGTTGCTGCTACCATACAGACTCAAATGGAATTGACAGTAATTCCTACATGCAACGAAACACATGATAACATTTCAAGAATCACAAACATGCATAACATACATAATTAAGCACGGAAATGATACTTATATTTTAACTGGAGTAAAACCACCAACTGCATGCAGACCTTCCATAAACCTCCCAACCTTAGACCATACTACTCATCACTCTCAACAGTGGGTCACCCCCGATCTGGGACTAAAATCCACCGAGCAAGGTATTCCTAGGTTAGGCAAGGTCAATAGGAAAGTCACACATTTTAAGAGAAAGAAGTCTCTCCTAGGAGCCACTTACACCCACTGCTCACAGACTCTCATTCCCCACATGCTTGTCCTACCCTAGGAGTATACACCTTCATTGTCACACAGTCGATCAGCTGCTCCACCTCCCTTACCTTGGGCTTCAACAACAGGCTAGACCAGAATTCTCAAATATTTGTAGCAGATACGGGACTCCCTCCAGGATAACTCACTTCCTCAGCACACTCTCTCACCTAGAGAGAGTTTCTCATGGGCCTGAAAACTTGCTTCTTCAACCCACAACAACCTCTCTCACCTATAGAGAGAGTTTCTCACAGACCCAACAACTTGCCTCTTCAACCACGGGCTTGGTAACCCACCTCTTCAAACTGCAATAGCTAAGTCGAGTAAGGAAAGGGACGGATCAGTAAATTACAGAGGTGCACAATGGCCTTGGGTTTAGCAATGGCAGAATTGGATGGATGCATGTTTTCTCAGTGCATGAGTGAACTCGTGAGGAGAGATGGGTCAGACTGTTCTAGCCTAGAGAAGATGATGAAAGTGTGAGAGAAAAAATTGTTTGTGCGTGAACCCCTTTCCGTGAGTGAGTTCCTCCTTGTGCGTGAGTCCCTCCCTAAGTGTATGCATGTCCCCCAACAACAATAATTTCCCCATTAAGTCTACATGTGCCTGAAATGACACATGTCGCTCATGAAGCACATTCCTTTCTCTTGGGAAGTCACTCATCCTTCCCCAGAAACTTAGGATAAAAACATATCCTTCTAAACAGCTTTTGGAATAAAAATAAATTATTATTCTCTTGGACTTAAGCCCTTAGGATTAACCCCTCCTTCCAACCTCTCAGCCTCCTCTTCCTTACCCAACCTAGTGGATCTTAGTCCCCCATTCTCTTTTATCATGGCCGGTCTACACACAACAATGTTTTTATATTAATAATATGAATATTTAAATGTACAAAATAGGCTCCTGGCATTTAACACCTAGGCTCTCCGACCTACTAACACATAAGCCTACCATCTTATAATTTCTCGTCTCACCGGCCTACAAAACACATTTAAAATTCATAATACAAATGGGGCTCGTCCTAGGGATATTACATTATGGGCCTAACTTGGAGATACACATGATCCCCTTCTTTGAATTCTCTAGGAGTCATTTTTCTGTCTACATAGCTTTTTTGTCTATCCTAAGCTATTTTTAGATTCTATTTTATTTTAACTACTTGTAGTTCCATTTCCTTTAGCAAATCTGGCCCGAGTGTAATCTTGTATACTGGTTTATTCTAGTTGATTGGAATATTGCGTTGTCTACCATAGAGGGCCTCAAAATGTCTCATCTTCAATGACTCTTAATAGCCCTTGTTATAAGCAAACTCTACCAGTGGTAGGTAGTATTCCCACTTCTTGGGATAATATATCACATGCATCCCTAAAATTTCCTCTAACACTTGGTTTACCCTCTCTTTATTCACATCAGTTTGAGGGTGATAGGTTGTACTAAATAGTAATTTTGTTTCAGTCCAGGACAATAAAATAGTTTCCTAGTGGTTGTGACCACTTTATGATAACCGTGATGATAGGTATATGGTATTTTGTGTATTTCATCTATTATGAACCTCTTCAAGTCATCACAATTTTGAATATACAACCTACCTTTGTAAGTTAGCAGGCCATCATTCAGCAATTGATAGCCCTCATACTTCATCCCTATGGGCTCTTTATCTAAGTATAATTTCACAGTCTTGAAAAATGCATTTGTTTCTTGTGTACTTTTGAATCTCTCCTTGATGTCTAGTGCTTACAGTTGCCAAGTGAATCACTTTCATACTTCTACTAAGGGCATCAGCCAATCTATTTTTTTTTACTTTGATATGTTTGATTTCAAAATCAAACTCACTAAGGAGAGCCATCATAGCTTGTCTAGAATTGAGTTTTGGTTCATCAAAAAAATATCTCAACCCACTATGGTCTGTCATAAGCAAAAATATTCTACCTAGGAGGTAATTCCTCCACATTTTTAAAGCATGTACTATGGCAGCCAATTCCAAATCGCGAGTCACATAATTGATTTCATGCTCATTCAATTTTCTAGATTTGTAGCAAATCACATGTCCTTCTTGCATAAGCACTCCTCCGAGCCCTTCCTTGCAGGATTCTGTACACACAAGGAAGTCCTTGTTTGGGTCTGCAATATTCAACATAGGTGAATTGGTTAGAAGGTATTTTAGTTGTTGGAATCTCTCCTCACATTCTAATGTCCAAATTAATTTAACTCCCTTTTTCTGAAGGGAGGTTATTAGACAACCGATCTTGGAAAACCCCTTTATGAACCTTCTATAGTATCCTGCTAGGCCCATAAAGGATCTGATGTCATATACATCTTTTGGGATAGGCCAATCCATAATGGATTTGATCTTGTCAGGATAAACTACCACTCCTTCTTCAGAAAGAACAAGGCCTAAGTAATGGAATTGTTTTTGGAAAAAGTCACACTAACTAAACTTAGCATAGAGTTGATGTTCTCTTAGAACTTGAAGCACTAACTTGAGATGTTCTTCATGCTCTTCCCTACTCTTAGAATAGATTAGGATATCATCAATGAAAACAAACACAAATCTATCCAATAACTTACTGAGTACATTATTCATTAAGCGCATAAAAGTGGTCAGTGCATTGGTAAGCCCAAATGGCACCACCACAAATTCATAGTGCCCACATCTTGTCTTAAAGGTTGTTTTGTGTATGTATTCATCCTTAATTTAGACTTGATGGTATCCAGACCTCAAGTCAATATTGGAGAAAAATTGTAGTACCATTTAATTGGTCAAACAAGTCATCAATCCTTTGCAAGGGATACTTATTCTTAATGGTCATATTATTGAGTTGTCTATAGTCTATGCACAACCTGAGTGTGCCATCCTTCTTTTTCACAAAAAAGTTTGGTGCTCCCCATGGAGACACATTAGGTTGAATGTATCCTTTGTCCAACATCTCCTTTAGTTGTAGTTTGAGCTCAACTAGCTCTGGTGTGCTCGATCTATAGGGTTATCTACACATTGGCATCACTCCTGGTACAAGCTCTATTGCAAAGTCAATATACCTTCTTGGAGGTAGACCTGGTACCTATTTTGGAAACAAATATTTATGCTCTCTTGATATGGTATGGTTTTCTAGGCTTGGTTTATTGTTCTCAACAAATTTCAACACTTGTATTGCATACAAAGGACATCCTTTTCTGCAATACTTCTTCACTTGAAAGGTTGATATTTGTCTCACTGTGACAGACTTTTGAATTCCTTGTAGGGTTATTTTTCTCCCTTCTTCATCTTGACACTCTAAAGTTTTATTGTAACAGTTCAACTTGATTTTATGGGCAGCCAACTAGTCCATGCCAATCAGGAGGTCATAGGATCCTAAAGGGAGCATGTTTAGGTTTTCTTGGGTGGGTAATCCATTCATAATGATTTAACATGCTGGTATGACCTCTATTTCTTTTCTTTTGGTTCTAGTGGCTAGTTGTACCAGCCATGATTTAGCATGTTTTACTTGTTGCGATTTACATTTCTCAATAGTTTGAGGGGAAACATAACTCATATTAGAACCAGGGTCAATTAAAATGGAAACTAGATGGTTGGAAATCACACCTTCCATCTCCACCATTGAAGATTGGTGGTCATCTTGTCTATTATCCAAGGCTGTATAAATTTGTGGCATGCTCCTAGCCACATCATTGACTATGGTAGCCTCCAGGATGTTGTAGACCCTCTTATTTTCATGTTTCCTATGTGGGTAGTCCCTCAATAGATGTTCTTCTCCACAAGCCCAACATTTCAAGGGTTCTCTCTTGGTATTATCAGTATTACTTGGGGCTGCTCCAAAAAGTTTATTACCACTCTAAGATGGAAAATTTTGTTGATATACACTTTTAGTAGGAAGGCTCATCTTATAACTTTTCCCATGATTCTTAAATATTGAGGATTTAAACCCCTTCTTCTTGAATCCCAAATTACTTTTATTCTTTTTTCCTTAAGAGTTTCTACCTTATTCTTGAATTTATCATAGCAATACCTTGCCTTCCGGATAGTGTCTTCTAAATTCTTTGGTTCATCAAATTCAATTATGTCCCGAAAATAATGAGGCAGACCACTAATAAATCATTGCATATTTACCTTTTCATCCTTTATGTAGGGCACATACCATATCAACTCAATAAATTTGTTGATATATTCATCTATTGTGAGTTGTCCTAGCTTGAGTTCATAGAACTCCTTGGTCTTCCCATCAAAGTATTTTTCCAAAGATACTTCTTCCTGAAGTACTTCTCAAATTGTTTCCATGACAAGTCCTTCTCATGGATTACTTTCACATTCCTAAGGTCCTCCCACCAAATGGAGGCTTTTCCATTCAAGTTGAAAATGGTTATTCAAGCCTTTAAGTTTTCAGAGTAGTCGTGGACTCTGAAGTACTTCTTCAAGCCAAGTAGCCAAAATTCTGCTTCTTCCCCCTTTTTAATTTCTTCATTGAAAGTGGGTGGTTTGGATTTCTTAAACTCTTTAGGTTCGTGGCTCTTGGAATGTTTCATCTTCTTTCTTCTCCTCTGGGAATGTGAACTAGTCTTGCTACTAGAAGATTCCTTGGAGTTGTCAGTTTATTCACTAGAGAATTCTTCCATTGAGTGTATCTTGGCTCCATGTTGGGCCTTCTTTGAGGTGCTCCTCCTTGTGTGGCCACTTTCAGGACCATGCTTTTGTATCTTAGGTGGAATTTGAGTTTTCTTAGTATGATGTTTGTACACATGACTGGTTGTTGGTCCATGTTGCAGCTTCCTTTGTATATATGATAGGCTTTGTAGTAGGATTGTGTTAATTTTAGTTTGTTTTTCCTGTTCTTTTATCATTCTTTCATTGTCAGCCTTACAACTCCGTAATTTTTCCATGAGACTTCTTACAGTTTCAGCCAAATCTGGAGGGGTTTCCACCACCCTCCTCTCATCATATTCGTCTTCTCTATTGTGGGAGATTTTCCCCAACTTATGGTGTGTCACCGTCCTTTACGTTTTATTTTTCATGTTGTCCACTGACTACTGAAGTGTTGATGAAACATTTTTTTTTAGTTAATTATCTACTAGTTTACAAACAACACATAGAATTTGTAAGGTGAAGTCGGATTCTTTATTTGGAAATCTAGCAACACACAGTTCAGATTTTCAAAAAACATAACAACACCAGAAAGTTTCATTACTCTCTTCAGTAGTGGTTTAAAAAATATTCTTATGAATGGTAATATAGGGTGTTACCCCTTAAAAGTTCTCTAATAATATTTTTATGTGACTCATTCATGAGCCCAAGCAGGCCAAGTGTTGTTGCCCGCTCTGATACCACTTTGTAACACACCCAACCCCTAAGTACCTTTTTAAGGAATGGGGCATCAAATTTTCACTTTTCTCAATCACCTTGAATACCTTTAACTAGGGTTTCACTGTCTTCGGTTCGGTGAGGGTTTTCCAATGACTATAAAATTTTCCATATATGTGTTTTGGATTTCAAGTTATGTTCCTTCAAATTTATTTAAGACTTCATTAACTAGAGTCTCTTACAACCACGTGGCACCCACGTGGCTCCTTATCACCTGACACTAGACATCATCATAGTATATGAAGACTCTTCCAACCTAGAGTTGGCATTTGTCTAGCTCCTATAGGACTACTAGGTTAATTAACCATTAACACAGTGAAATCCCACTCCTTACCAAATCTCCAAGGGCACTTGGATCCATTAATATTAATTAACACCTAAGTCTTTGGACTTCATCAAAATTTCTCCTCATGTGCTTATGAATCCAAATCTCTCAAATGTCGAAGTCTCGACGAGGGTCCCTTTCATTTAATTAAGTACATTCAAGTTGTTATGACAGTCTATAGGAGAGGGAAAGTAAATCTAGGCCTTCATCCCATTTTGACTTATCCAATACACCACTCCAAACTCTTGATTTCCAAATTCCTGGATTCTCGAAGGGTCCACACTTAAATATGGTGACGTGTTAATCATAGAGGTAGGGACAGGTGGGTCTGGGCCTTCAATCGATTAACCCCAGTGACCTAGCATCCCAAATTCCCCGAAGTCCTAAACTACCAGTGCCCAGAGTATTCCACCAGCTATTAGGCCATGCGATGATATTCCCGAGGTTGACACGTGGTAAGGGGAAGAGATGACATGTGGCCCCATCAATGAGTGACATGTGTCACATTTCAATTGGCATATAAGGTCTATAAAACTCACAAATTAAGGTGACATGTGGCATGTCGAACATGGGTCCATGTAGCCCTAGGTGACATCAGCGTGTCATGTCACTCTGTACAGACAACCTCCTGGAGCCTCTAGACTCTCCTGCCTCCAAAATATCTCAGAGCTCCAAATTTTGAACTCATGATCGAGATAGGTACACGTAGATCCATAGATCTACGACCTCCATTGCTTCGTTACATTGGCGTTTGTGGGTTTGGTTGTGTAATTTCCTTTTTTACTTATGGAGTGGTCAGCATCGGACTGACCATGGTATAGATCCAATGATCAGGAGAGATCCCAAAACATCCTTAGATCGATGGCCCTTGTCTCTTTGTGACTTCGGTGTTAAGGGGTTTTACCCGTTTAACACTCATTTTCTCCTAGAGTGGTCAATGTCAGACTGACCACAGCATATATCCAACAGCTGAGAAAGATCCTGAATATCCTAAGATCTATGGTCCTCATCACTTCATGAGTTCAGTGTTCATGGGTTCCACCCATTTAAAACTCCTTTTCACCCAGAGTGGTCAGCGTCAAACTAAACACAGTGTATATTCAATAGTCAGGGAAGATCTTGAATGTCCTCGGATCTATGGTTCTCATCACTTTGCAAATGGGAAGTGGATCAGGTTTTAACAATGGGATAGATCCCACGGTCATAGTTAAGAAAACATCCAGATGTCAGTAAACCTCGCTGGTAATCATACCAGCAGGTTTCCTTTGGTTGGTTTTGAATGTTGTAGGTCATAACATCTCGGAGCTCTGGACTTCTGGAGTTCCGAAGCCAACATAGCTTAGCTCCTTTTTGGACCTAGTGAAGGGTTCCAAGGTCCTCGTCATATGGATTCCCATACAAGTTATGGGGATGCACGCTTCACTCTTAGCCATGATTTGGTTAGGTTCATGGTCATGAGCTCTCTGTCACACAAACGAATAGTTTGAAGGAGGCGTCCTCCCTCCACAGAGCTCGAATTTAGTGTCCTGCGAAGATAACTTCAAGGGATCAACAGGAATGAAGAGTTCCAGTAAAGTATTACCCGACTCTTACATTAAAAAATCAATCCTTGGGGAAATTCCCTTAAGTATTTTCCAACCAACAAAGAAAAATGTAAACTTATTCCTAAATTGATTTGAAGACCCATGTCTAATAGTTATCCTGCTACTTATAAGAGGAAAATAGAAACCATTCAAATGCATGGGTCCATAGAATAACAATAACCTTTTCTAGTATTAATCATACAATGCAAATTTTAGTCATAAACATAGACATCCAACCACTCATTTCAATTCTAGCACACAGAGTATAAGAATACTTATCAAGAAACTAGATCATGAAGCAATTGTTGAGAGGGGTTCCCTTTTCCACCCAATAGTATGCACAACAACTCCTGGATGGATTTACTAGTGGCCACCCCTTAGCTATATCATGATTCATTGAGAGAGACTCTTCATTCTTTCTTAGCAACAGTCAAGGATAGAGGCCACTCTGCTCCTCCCTGAGTAATTTGACAAATAGGTTTTCTCTCCACCAAGCAAGGGGGGATACAATGAGTGCTTCCTCTTTCACTCATCTTCTCTGCAACCTCATTGCTGGCACAGGGGCAGACCCAGGTTTCAAATCTAACAGCGCACCAACAAGCCCTAACTATTGGCCCTTTCGACAACACCTACGAAGCAGATGCAGTCTCACCCGAAGTAGCAATAGGGGGTTGCAGGACACAAGTGTCTACAACCAGAGGAAATGAAAAGTGGATCCAAAACAACACATGGAGAGCTAGTTATTCTTTACCAACTTAAGCCTACTTCGCACAGTTCTATCTCAGATCTAGCACAATAATGCAATAACAGAATAACATAAAGTAAAGAACACAGCATCAACCACAGAGGACAACAAGATATGCGTGGTTCACCCTCTCCCTAGGGCTACATCCAAAGAATTGTGTTTCTTGTTATATTAAGATGAAAGCATACAGTTCTATCTACACACTTAGTTGCATATCTCTTTATCCTTCTCTCCCCTCTTTGCGCGCCCAACTACAAGGTTGATCTTCACGCCCAGTTGAAGATCTTACAATACAATAATTCTCTCGCAATGCAATGCCTCTCTCGCACACAACAATAATCACTCTCTTAACCCACAATGATGAACCCTTCTTCTCTCATCTAGATATTTATTTATACATTACAATGACTCCCAGACAACCTTAGACCAAAGTCTAAGTGTCAAAACCCTAAATGCCAAAACCCTAGGTGTCTAAAACCCTAGGTTAACTTGACCCATGTTTCCAAGGCTTCGCCAGCCTGTCTTTCCTTCTTTTATGTGAGGTGCTCCAAATCACTCGTTGACATCTTCTTCTGCTTGTTGATTTGTCCTTGATACATCTTTCCTTGTTGATTTGTCTTCCTTGGTCTTCTCTTCCAATGGTTAGATTTTCCTTCCTTTTCTCCTTCGTTTCCACTTCTTTGACCACTTCGACCCATTCTTAGTCAATGTGGTTTTTACGCAGTTCATACTTCACATTTCTTCCTTACTCTTCACTTTCTTCCATAACCAAGGGCCAACATGCCCCCAACACTCACATGTGACTCGTCCCGAGGCACTGCAAGACTGAACCTTTTGTTTCACTTCGACTTTAGACTGCATGGGACAGCCTGTGCTTTCTACTTTGTCCCTCCCTTCCTTGTGCACACTGTATTTTTTGTGTCTGGTACCCAGTTTCCACTACACTTGGTACCTAGAACCTTCTTCTTATGCTTTTACTGAGAGATGTGAGGCAGTTGGTTGTCGTAGTACAATTTCAACCGGATCCCATTTATTAAACCTTCCTTCCATTCTCCATTCAAGGTATTCAACTACGCAGCTCCTCCTTCTGTAACATAGGTGAACTCATAAGGCCCAAGCCAATTTGTCCT
This sequence comes from Picea engelmannii, assembly GCA_009831015.1. Taxonomy (NCBI): domain Eukaryota; kingdom Viridiplantae; phylum Streptophyta; class Pinopsida; order Pinales; family Pinaceae; genus Picea; species Picea engelmannii. Next base: position 34,758 of record ML799670.1, read on the forward strand.
GAACTTCCCTAGATGCTTCATGAACTTGTTGTCGTATACCAGCACCAAATATCCTTATTTGAATTCTTTCCTCTTGATATGCCTGTCATGGTAGGCCTTCTCTTGTTCCTTCTATACCTACTAATTAAATCCTATAATAAACTTGTCTTCCTCTAGTTCCACCAACTGTGTAAGCCTATTTTGAACAACACCAGTGTCATCCATATCTGTGAATGTTGCAATTCTTATGCTAGGGACTAAATATTCCATACGTACCACTGCTTCTAGGCCATAAACTAACTTAAAGGGAGTCTGCATTGTCATCTTCTTGCAAGTGGTTCTATAATCCCATAACACTATTGGTACTCTCAAATCCCAATCATCCTTGTTTACACTACAAATATTCCTCAGCGTTGTCTCCAAGATCTTATTGAAAGCTTCGACTATACCATTCGCTTGTGGATGGTATGGAGTACTCTTCTAATGATGAAATTCAAATTCTTGAGTTAAGGCTTAAATAGTCTTATTAATAAAATGAGTACCTTGATCACTCATAAGGATATTTGGGCATCCAAACCTTGTTATGATATCCTCAAATATGAACTGCGCGGCTGTAGTTTCACTACAGTCCTTAAATGCTCTTGCTTCTGCCCATCTGGTTAAATACTTTGTCGCAGTGATGATGTATCGAGCTCCTGTGCACTTTATTGGTGGGTTGATAGGTCCCACGAAGTCAATGTCCCATTTCTAAAAAATTTGTAAAGTTAGTTGAGGTGCTAAAGGCATCTCGTCTCTTCTGGAAGGTTTCACAACTCTTTGGCATACATCGCAAGCTCTATAGTATTCCTTAGTGTCTTTGTGTAAAGTGGGCCACCAGAGGCCAGCTCTAAGGACCTTTTGTGTTGTTTCTTTTCCTGCATAATGTCCACATGCGATGCCTTCATTGCCTCTACCAGAATCAGTGGTTGTTCTTCCTCCATAACACATCTCTGCAAGATCTCATTAGGTCCCATCTTATATCTTTTTCCAGCAATAAGTGAAAAATCTGTAGCATGAACTACCAGTTGTTTCTTCTAAATGATTGTATATTCGTGAGGTGCCATTCATGTTGATAGGAACTGGACTATCTCGATGAAGTGATCATCAACCTTTCTAATGGCTAGAAACTGTGCATCTGGTAGTATATCCTCCAAACTGGTAGGTTCCTCTTCATGTTCTAGCCTAGACAAGTGGTCAGGTCCCTTGTTCATTCTCCCTGGCTTGACCACAATATCAAAATCATATTCCTAGAATAGCAGTAGCCATCTGCATATTCTTCCCCCCAACACTAGATTGTTGACTAAGTATTTCAACACAGAGTGATCATTGAACATCTTAAAGTGTCCTCCCAACAAGTAGTGTCGAAACTTTTGCAGTGCATACACCATGGCTAAACCTTCTCTCTCAATGGCAGTGTAATTTATCTCATTTGTAGAGAGCTTCCTGCTAGAAAAGTCTAACGGGTGGTCAATATCTCTTGCTCCTGGTTGTGCTAAAACTTCTTCTAATGTAATATATGAAGCTTCGACATGGACATGGAATTCCTTACTCCAATATGGGAAAACCATAATAGGCGCAGTAACCATTTTCTTCTCTAGTGTGTCGAAGCTCTGCTAACATTCCTCTGACCATTGAAACTGACAATATTTCCTTAAAGGATTTTCCATTGGTGTTGTTATCTGTGCATAGCCCTTAATAAACTTTTTGTAGTATCCAGTATGTCCCAGCGTAGTGCGTAGCTATCTAATTGAAGTAGGAGGAGGTATATCAACAATGATGGCAATCTTGGAAGGATCTACCAGCAACCCCTACTTACACACAATATGGCCTGGCAGCACTCCAAAGGTTGAAAAGAAGATACACTTCTTCAGGTTTAGGGCAATCTGAAATTGCCTACATTTATCCAGGATAATTCTTAAACATTCAATATGATTTTTCAATAAGCTTAAAACAGTCCAATCATCAAAATATGCTTCCAAAAATTTATGTAAAAATTCCTTGAATGCTTCGACCACCACCCTGGAAAAGATGGTGGGTGCATTCTTCAATCCGAAAGGCATCATAGTGTACTGGAAAGAACCCCATTCTGTGGAAATGTGTTCTTATGGCGATCTTCCTTAGCAATCATGATCTGGTCATAACCTGAAAATCCATCTATGAAGGAGTAGACCTCATGTCCTCCTACATTATCTAACACTTCATCAGTAAACAGTGAAGGAAATGGATCATGTAAGCATGAATCATTTAGTTTCCTTAAGTATACATAGATTCTAAGCTCTCCTGACTTCTTATCCTGGACCACCATAGGGCTAATCCACTTTGATTCTTCAACAGCTTCTATGATTCCTACTTCCAACATTCTGTCTAGTTCGATCATGAATTTCTTCTTATACTTGGGATTCAGTCTGTAGGGTCTCTACTTGACTGGCCTTGCATCTGGTTTCAAGGGGATCTTCATTTCTCCCATGGGCCCTTTAATTCCCTTCATGTTGATGAACTTGGTTGGAAACGAGTCTTGATATTCATCTAGTAGTTCTGTAATCTTATCAATAGTGGCATCATCCCAGTAATGTCCAATGTTTATGAGATTAGGTGCTTTCTCTATCCCAATATTAACTTTATTGATTTTAATTGGTTGTCCAATGAAAGGTAGTTCAACCCCTGGCCCTTCTATGTCTCTTTGTCCTTCATTTTCTGCGATGTTCACATTCCTAGGGTCATCATCTTCATCAACATTGATATTCTAGCAACCTTGTAATTTCTAAAGAGGGCCAGTCTACTCATCTTCTTCTTGCTCCAAAGGGAGGTTAGGTTCCTCCTCAAAGAATTTATGTCTTACAACTTGTAAAGCATGATCTACTGTGGGTTACTGACTTTCAAATAAAAATGTAGCTATAAATTTTTAGTTCATTCCATACCAATCTGAAGTGGTGAGGCGTAGTTCTTCTTGAAGATACCAATTGATGGGTGTAGTATCTAGAGTGTTAATGAACTTGTGCACCCACTATTATTGAGGAATGTTTCTCCAGGCCTCCTCACAACTTTGCACATGGTCCTTTGGACAGCTTTGACCTATGTATCGGACTTTGCACCATTTGTCTTGATCCGAAAAGCGCACTATCATCAAAGTGAGACATTGTACCCACTCCGTGATGTTGTTCTTGTGTGTCCCCCACCATATTTTTGGCATTTATTTCAAGGTTTCATCCAGTGCCAACAACCTTTATTGTACCGGTACAATTTCTTCAAATTCCAATAAGAATGTTTCTATGTGATTTAAACCATCAAATGTGGGTAGATTACTTACTTATGTGCCAATCCTACGAACTTCCCTGGTCAATATAGCACACCTCCACGTAGAAAATTCATACATTTTGTTCTACCAATTCTCTAGTGCTTCTTTCGAATCTAATGAGCATGCATTGTCACTTCGCCATCTTAAATTTCCATCATCCATAGGATTCATGTAATCCTGCTGTCATGCTGTCAATTTATATATATTCTCTAGTTCATAAGCACGGTCTTCTTCTCTGATGATTTTTGTGTATCTGTGACCTTCGTTGGGATCAAGAGCTGCGATGACCCTAAGGCCATCACCTTAAAATGTCATTTTTATTTTCTTTAATTCAACAACAGTCGAATTTTTGAAATCCCAATCAATTCCTAACAATGTAGGATAAGGACAACTTTCATCAACTATCTCAATCACCTCGAAGTCCACAAAAATTCTTACCCCATCGATATCCACAAAGACATGCTCTAGTCTTCCAAAGGGGCTTACTTCCTACTGATTAGCCATCCTGAGCCTGATAGGAGAATAGATCAACTTAGGTTTTCCCATCAGTGCCCTGGTCTACTTCGTCATAACATTGACTTTTGAACCTAAGTCGAGGACCATGTAATCTATGCCATAGTCTCCAATCTGAGCATTAAGGTGTAGTTCCAAGTTTTTCCTTCTCTTCCTAGATACTCTATGTACTACTTTATTTAGTAGAGGATCTATGCTTCCTATCTCATATTGTCTGATCAAATTCTATAGTTCTTGCACAGCTCTTTCATCCTTAAAATCAATGAATGTATATATGAAACTGACAAGCTTTTTTACCTCTTTTCCATCTACAGGTGATGCAGACTGATCGAATGCCAAAGGCATCCTACATTCTCTCACTTATGTTTGTGCCTTCGATGAAGAATCTTTTTCTCCTCCAAATTCTCTTCTTGCCTCTTCAAACATCTGATTTTATTTCCTTGGATCAAACGCTTGTGTCTTCTCTACAGCTCTTCTGACCCTTGATTATTTTGTAGTCTTTCCTGGGGTCACCCTGTCTTCTCCTGTAAAATTGCCTCCTCTAGTGATAATAGAAACTCTAGGATCCTCCCCGTGAGGTTCTGCTGATATTAGTTATACGTGATGGTTTCCTCCTCGTCTCTCCTGAAGTTTGGTTAATAGCATGGAACAATCTTCAATGACATGCTCAAATGAGTTGCAGTAGCTGCAAGTGGTACAAGGATTATGGCAGTCCCTTGCAAAGTGTCCTGGTTGTGTGCAGTTATAACAAATGAACTGACCTCAACCTCAACTTATGCCTCCTCCTCATCATCTTCCTCTAAATCCATTGCAATGGTTGAAGTTTCCTCTTCTTGGAGAGTTAAATTGTGTAGCATTTCCCTCCTATTGCATCTCTTCTTGAATTTTATATGTATCTCTTGAACTTTCATGCAAGAGGTCATAAGCCCTACAGTCCTTCTCGTCATGCCCCACATATTTACAGAATGTGCAATAAATATTGGTAGGTGTCTGGACATATTTTTTCATGTAATATAATTCACCATGGCAATGTCTATTTCTGCATATCTCGCCCCAGGGTAGAGTAACCTGCTTCAAAGGGCTCAGAGCTCCAAAGGCCAAGTACTCATTAAATAGGGGACAATGTTCCTTGTCATGGCCCTCTGATTTACATCTGATACACCAGATGTCTTCTCTTTTATCTTTTCCCTTTTCTTTCTTCATATCTTCAACCTGTAGAGATAAGTTATTTAGCTCACTCACAATTTGACTCATACCTGAGTTGGATTCTCCCATAGGGGATTATTCTAGTTTCATGGAAATCTCCAATGCCTCGGCCTGCGAAGCGACCTTCTGTTGCATCAGAGGAACTATGATGTGTGGTAAGAGGGAAGAAATGAACCATTCCCTGTTTTGATCGTCTGGGATCTGAAAACTCAAACAGTCTGTCAAGGTCTTAAACCTCTGATCAAACTCCCAAATAGGTTCAACTACTCTCTGTTTGATTTCATTCAGTTTTGTAATGCACTGCGACTCTGAATTGGGTTTCCTGAATTATGCACACAATGCAGTCTTGATATCATTCAGCGGTTTAGGTTGTGCAACCCCTTTAACAAACTTCATGTACCAACTCAGTGCACAGTCTCTCAAGGTAGTACTAAACTAAGCTCTCTTAACAGCTTCGTCACTGACTTGCTTGATACTCCATACAGCGTCACATAAAAACCAGTGTTGATTAGGATCTTCAGATCCATCTCCTCTAAAGATAGGTAGCCTCATTTCATCTTCCATAGATCTTCCTATATTTCTTGACAAAGTATGTACTGAACTACTGGTAACAGTGCTCTGAGTGCTCTGGTAACTCTGACTACTCTGGTTACTTAACGTTCCTATAACAACATGAGGAGTAATCATACTTACTTCAATGGTAGGTGCAGTTCTTGAAGTCTCTGATTATTCTCAGCGAGGTTCTTCAGTCTTCTCCTCCTCTTCCCTAGCAGAATCTGAATGTTCCTCGTTCAATAACTCTTCTTCCTCTCCACTATAAACCCTTTGTCCTGTGCTAGTGGTTCGTGGCTCTGCTCAAACAGGTTTACTAGAGGAACCTCTATGAATGTTCTCCCAATGCACGTATGTCCCACCTCTATGTCGTTATCTTTGTCTGATTTCTTGAAAATTAGTTTTTCAATCCGACCAATTACTGTATCTTCAATATGTTCTTCTCATGCAATAGCATCTTGATCTTCAACTTCAAAAAGTGTAAAAATTTTCCTCTAGGTCCCTTAAAGAAATATCTCTCTGCTTGGCTATATGACTCTACTCTGTCAATATAAAACTAAGTAATATACCCTCCAATGGTGTTATCAAACCAGTGATCTACTTCTCTTGACATGGAATTATCAAATCTCTTGACCTTTTTGATCAGTGTTGACATCCAAACCACAGGTGGTCTAGATATGATTTCAAACTGGGTATCTGTTAATCTGGCTAACCACTCGTATAGCTCCTTATGAATTCCTCCAAAGAAAATCTCATGTATATCAGTACATATATACCTTCCCAACCAATCCTCTGTACTAAGATTAGGGTTCTTGTTCTAGGCTTCAACGAAGTCCTTTTCTTGTTCTTATATTTACTTATGAATCTCTGTCTTCGATGGAAACCACCTTAACATTCCCTTAAGAATATCTCAGTCCCAGAAATGGAACCATTTGTTAGCATGGGGGAAGACCTAGGGTTCAACTCTAACAGTGCACCAACAATCCCTAACTATTGGCCCTTTCGGAAATACCTATGAAGCAAATGCAGTCTCACCCGAAGTAGAAATAGGGGGTTGCAGGACACAGGTGTCTACAACCAAAGGAAATGCAAAGTGGATCCAAAACAACACACAAAGAGCTAGTTATTCTTTACCAACTTAATCCTACTTCACACAGTTCTATCTCAGATCTAGCATAATAATGAAATAACAGAATAACATAAAGTAAAGAACACATCATCAACCATAGAGGAAAACAAGATATATGTGGTTCACGCTCTCCCTAGAGCTACGTCCACAGAACTATGTTTCTTGATATATTAAGATGAAAAAATATAGTTATATCTGTGCACTTAGCTGCAGATCTCTTTCTCCTTCTCTCCCCTCGCTACACACCCAGCTGCAGGGTTGATCTTCCCACCCAGCTGAAGAACTTACAATACAATAATGCTCTCACAATGCAATGCCTCTCTCACACACAACAATAATCACTCTCTTAACCCACAATGGCAAACCCTTCTTCTATTATATAGATATTTATTTATACATTACAATGACTCCCGGACAACCTTAGATGGAATTCTAAATGTCAAAACCCTAAATGCCAAAACTGTAGGTGTCTAAAACCCTAGGTCAACTTGACCCACGTTTTCAGGGCTTCCCCAGCCATCTTTCCTTCTTTTCCGTGATGTTCTCCAAAGCACTCGTTGACATCTTCTTTCGCTTGTTGATTTGTCCTCGATCCATATTTCCTTGTTGATCTGTCTTCGTTGGCCTTCTCTTCCAATGACTATCTTTTCATTCCTTTTCTCCTTCTTTTCCTCTTCTTTGACCACTTCAACCCATTCTCAGTCAATGTGATTTCTGCATAATTCATACTTTGCTTTTCTTCATTACTCTTCTCTTTCTTCCATAACAAAGGACCAACACTTGTTTATCAGCTTGGACTGAAAACGCTGGCAACAACTTATTGTACCCAGAGCAAGCTTGTTTTTCATTTCTCTTCAGAACCAGAGAGAATCACATGCTCCCTCTCTCTCGAAAATGGTATTCAGACTCATTCCCCTTTGCCTCCTCTTCTCTGCCCATGAATTCCCTTCTTTTCTTTCCTTCCTCAGCAATATTTTTTGGGTCAGAATCCCCATTTCATGGTCTGGTCAGGAAGTTTTTAGATGGTTACTTTGCCCATCTCCTCATTTCCTCTTAAGGAGGACTTCCCAACTACCAGCCTGACTGGTAATTTATTTTTCTGGGTCAGAGGACTGTTCTGGGTCTGATTAATTTTAAATATAGTAAATTATTGGTCTGGTGGGGGTCATCTCAACCATTTTTGGTTACCCTCTACACCTCTCTCATGCATCATGATCTACCTTGGAAAACCCCTTCAGTAATTATGCAACACTTTCCATTTTATTTAGTAACATAAGTACATACATTACCTTTTATAACAAAAAGGTTCATCAATTCCAACATCCACACATATTCAGTTTGCCCATAGTCTTTTGGTAGGTTATATTTGTATTTACAAGCTAGAGGAAATAGGGGTATTACAGAAAACATCATGGTAAAAACCCCCCCTCAAAGTACAATGTATGTAAAAAGAAGAACTGACAACTGCTAGGAAACTGTGTCCTTCACTCCAAGACGAATGCACAGAGAATGGAACTTCTTCTCAGTGAAGATCTTAGTGAATACGTCTGCAGTCTGTTCTGCTGAAGGACAGAACTATAGGTTGATGATCCCCTCGTGTACTAAGTCCTAGATGTAGTGCATGTGGATCTCAATGTGCTTCATCTACTTCCTCTAAATTGGATATCTTCATAACTTTAGAGTTCTCTTGTTGTCACAACAGATAATGATTGGCTGATGAAACTAAATGCCCAACTCAGTAATAAAATGTTGTAGCCACATATCCTGAATGGTTATGTTAACTACCCCTCTGTACTCTAACTCATCTGAAGATAGAGAAATAGTAGCTTGCTTTTTCTCGACCAACAGATAGGCCCAGAACCAACACTGAGTGAGTAACCATATGTGCACTTGTGATCAATCCTATCACCATCCCAGTCAAAATTGATGAACCCGATGAGGTTTTTTGGCCCTTGACCAAGTTTTGAGGATTATTGGTCATGTTTGACCTAATTTGGGGACTTCGATAGGCTGTCGAAGGCAGAGCACAAGACGAAGCGGAGATCGCAGGATCTCAGCCCCTTTTAGGGCCCTTTTGGGATTCGAGATTATGGAATGGGTATGGGATGTCGGCCCATGGGTTTACCCATGTTTAGGCCTATTTTGTAATGTATAAATAAGTAGCTAGGCGATGTGGGAGAAGAGACCTAGTAGGCCAGTGTGGTAAGTGCTATAGTTCGATCTATGTGATCAAGAGTTGTAAGTTCTTTGTGCATACTATGTGAGGCTTGCAAGGCTAGTGCAAGTAACTGTAAGAGGTTGTGTGAAGGCTTGGTGTTGTACCATAGCTAGAAGAAGGAGGATATGGCAGAGTGCCTGTAGATCTCATGTCTTCTGCAGAGTGGGACTTGGATTCTATGTGCCTGTAAGAAGCTTGACCAAAGATAATAATGAAGAGGAGAGTTGGTGGACATAGCCCCATGGTGGGGGTGAACCACGTACATGTTGTGTTGCTATGTTTTGTGCGATGTATTGATGTGTTTATGTGTTTATTTTCTTAGTGATTTAATATAGATGAATGATTTTTTTATGCTTAGTTCTTAATAATATGGATGGATGTTAGATATGACTTATGTACATATGCTTAGTGATTAAACACCTTATATATGAATGAATATTGTGATACTTTGTAATTAGGGTTTAACTGCGCTGTAACTAAGACGGGATATTGATGGATATTAACTATTGAGTGCTTTGTTAAGTGTTAGAATCACATAGATGTATCCCAGATAAGGTTGCAGACATCTGAGTCTTGCAACCACCCCTGCCTCTATCTCGGGTGAGACTTCATCTGCTTCGTAGGTGTTTCCGAAAGGGTCGGTAGTTAGGGTTTTGTTGGTCTGTTGTTGTAGTGTTGAACCCTGGGTTTGCCCCTATGCCAACAAATGGTTTCGTTGTCGAGACTTGAAACTTTGATTGTTGGGAACTGAGGAAGAAGAATCTTTGTGCAAAGATCCAACCTGAAACTGTGATTACTGGGAACTGAGGAAAAACAAGCTTTGCGCGAAGATCTGACCTGAAATTGTGAAATCTCTGTGCGTAGATCTGTCACTCTAGTTCGTAGTATTCTACTCGATCTGTGAAGCTCTGTACAAAGAAAATAAGTCTGATCTGAAGAAAAGAGGTAAGATCTGAACGCTTTGTGCTCTGATAGAGGTAAGAATAGTGAAGAGTTTTATATCTGGAAGCTTTGTGTTCTATTGAAGATAATATTAGTGGAAATTTTTGTTTCTAAAGTATGGATCTAGGTATGTTTGATAAGATTTGTCCTAGCTTGAAAACTAGGGAACTTATAGAAGAAAGAAGATTTGATATGAGTAGATCTGATAAGAATAGTGAAAGATATGTTATACCTATGCATAGAGAGAATGTTTGGACTAACGAATGGATGCAGGATCCTAGAAATCATTTTTTGCGGGTTAGCTACCATAATCCTAGTGCATAGTACAGGAAAGGCTAGGGATCATTTAAGAGAAAGAGGGGATTAACCCTTTGTTATAGTTGCAGAAGACCGGGACAACTGGCTAAGGAATGCCCTAGTAGAATACGTAGTTTCCTCTGTTGCAAAGCTATGGACCATGAAGTTTTGGATTTCCCTAGAATGATTGTTAAGGTTTAAGGGATGAATATGAGACAAGAAGACCATGAGAAAGGTCAAGCAACTGAAACCATGATAGAACCCCAGAAATAATCATAAAAAGTATTGCTACAGATGAAAGAAACCCTGAATGACCACCGACATGTCATCTTATCATAGATCTTCAAAGAAAAAGAGTGCATTGAAAAAAGAATAGGAGACTTCAACATTCACTGTGTTTTGGATGAGGAAACACAGGTGAATATCATGGCAAAAAGAACTTGGAAACTTTTAGGGGAGCCTGCTATGATTCCTTCATTGGGAGGTGTTACTGCTAGAAGTTTCCCCTAGACTACTATAGGGTCAAGCCTAGCACATCTTTAGTTATTGCAATGATTTTATAAATAATGATGTGTTTGGGTTTTGAAATAAGGTGGATCAGGTAGATGATAAGAGAAAGAATAAGAGAAACAAACTAAATGCAAATCAGTTAAAACACCATTGGGCATGGAGTCAAGTAAACACCCTATTAGATTGAAGGCCAGTGAGTTGCATATTAGAAAAAATACTTATATGATGGTGGATGGAAGAATGGAGAACGTGACAAATAGTAGAACATCCACCAAACAGATATTCTCTCTGCAAAATGGATTTGACAAGTACTCAAACAAAGCACATAAGTAATAGGAAGATTACAACAAATTCTTTGTTGTTTAAAAATCTATTGTTCATGGAAAACCATTGATTCTCAATGTATGTAATTCATTCAAGCAAGAGGAAAAAAGTAGAATGTAAAATGAAAAGATCACAATCTGATAAAACAATACACAGGGATGTTCAATGTTAGAAATGAATACTTAAATAAATGCCCATAGGCTTACAATAATTATTACACAGGCCTCTGCCCAAATTCCCCTCTCGGGTCTCCTTTCCTTTGCTACCTTCCCAATGATAACTTAAATATCAAAATAAAATAAACAAACTCTTGTTATATCTCCTCAAACGGTCATAAACTCTAAACTCAAAAATAATCTATGGTATTTTCAATAAATCTGAGATAGTTGCAGTTGAATCCTTGGAGTTGTGATCTAGAATCATATTGCTACTTGCCTGCCTGAGAATCTTGAACAAATTACCTTGCTACCTATCTGCCTGAGAATATTGAACAAATATTTTATGGCTTCCATCAATAACCGCTCTGTCATCCAAATGTGTGATTGATTGACATCGTCTGCCAATCCCTTTGAATATGGAAATATTAATGAGATCCTTTGGAATGCCCTGCCCCTAATAACATTTGACTCTTAATTAGTTACCACTTATCTACACTGATTTCCCATGAATTTTGGAAGGAATTCCTCAAAATATGCAAGAAATATTTGACAACTAGAAATAGGAAATTGAAGATGTAATGCTAACTGCAAGTTGAATTTCCTCCATAAATATTGATACTTTTTCCTTCAAACAAATGCATTCGAAGTGGATTTCAGGTATACTCTATCCTTTATAAGCTAAATCAATAATATCTTTATTCACTGACTTTCCTCTCTTATAGATCAGCTCTCTGATGCTCTTCAAATTAGGGTAGCTATAAAAAATTTGTTCGTAGGTCACGTGGATCAACTCTTTGCAACATATTGATTGTTGTTTTATTCACTTTGAGAAAGACGCCATTGAAGATCTACCTCAAAACAAATTTGAATAATGAATAACAACTTGGCATAGAAACCTCCTCTTAATTTGGCGTTTCTCTTCAATTTGATAAGATCCTACTTCTAACACCTGACGTAATGCTTACAGTCACTCTTCTCTGCTAAGACCCAGTGAAATCGCACTTATTTCATGACTGAGCAAGTTATCTCTGGAATATATGGTTGGTCGTACACTTGGCAGATCTCTGGCTATTTCCTTTAACGTTTTCTTTCTCAATACTTAACAATTGGACTCGGGCTTGAGCATTTTGTGTGTGTTTGTTGTAATAGGTGGTGATTTCACAAACACATAAACATTTGAGTTGTCTATCTTGGTAGCAATAACAAATGAATTATGCACACCTTATAAACTTTTCCTTCATGATTAATCCATTGAACTATTTGAACCTTGACCTCGGTGGATTCAAAACCTCCAATGGTATTGTTTTCAGACTATTCGTAGGGGAATCTGGACCTCTGCCATCATCAAATAATTGGGGTTGTCTTCTTACTGTAATGATGTGGCATCCGAGATGCTATGGATTTTTGATATCCTCATCATGTATGTGCAATCGTAACAAGATACAAGCTCTTCTAACAAAACCTTGGGACGTGGAGGCTTGTTATAGGCAGAAGGTAAATATGGGCATCGCTCATTCATAAAATCATATGGATCAGTGGTATTATCCTGGTAATTATATGCAATACTCCTCTTTATGCCCATTAACTTTATAGCATGACAGGAATTTGTACCCAAAAAAATGAATAATATATTTCGGCCAACTCATATACTAAAAGAACGCAACACATGTTTATATATGCCTGCTAGTAATCTTGACATGTAGAGCATAAGGGTTCCTTCTCCTCCTCGTGGCTTGGTCTGATTCTTCTGTGCTAGGTTTTTTGATGTTGACCCATGTGTGTTTGATTTCCCATGATGACTGGTGTTGGGTAATGTTGTGGCTAACCTGTGTTGTGTTTGATGACAGGTGCTGGAGATTGGCTCCCGGCCAAGAACTTGGTTTTTGATGCCTGATGGGATTAATGGAGATTGGCTAATATTTTTACCAAACCTTTTGCCTAAATTAACATGGAATCTGTAAGAAAAACTTTGACAATAAAGAAACAAACTGACAAGATAAGCCACAATTTTACTCAAGTAACATAAGCAATCTAGATATGCCCCGAAGACAACATGGAAAAGAATTCAAGGATTTTTTGGGAAGTGAGATGATGTTTTATGATGACGATGCAAGAATTTCATTATTCCAGTAGCGTGTCTGTCGTAACCAAAAGTCCAAAATTTAACACTGTAAACTGAGTACTAATGGGAGGAATAAGATTATTCAGAGGAAAGATGATAACCCTGTGTGGAAGACTTACCCAAATATCTATGAGTGCTCATGGAACTTCAACAGAGGAAGAATTTGAAGTTGTTAAATTTATTGAGAACAACACTCCATTTTCTATGTTACTAGGAAAACCTTGGATTGAAGGAGATCAAGCCAAAAGGAAAGAAGAAGAAATATTAGAACAAAAGAAAAAAGAGTTGAAATATTTCATGACTAGGAGGATCGCACACTTGATTGAAGAATAGGAGAACCGACTAAAGTTATTTAAAACCAAAGAATTGGATGTCGAAGTGGGAAGAACACTAGAAGACCCACAGAAGAATGAAGTACCTATTCCAGATACAGATGAAGTATTACCTCTGATTTCTAGGAAACAATATCAATAGCACGAAGTTACTCTGCCAAAAGAAGATAAGAATCGGAATGGAAAAAGTAATACCGAGACGAAGCTCACTGGAAAGAATGCTCGAAAACTAAGTAAGAAGAGAGCTAAGATCGAAAAGTTATAGATGGTTCCAGAGGGAACTTCGCAGAAGGAAAATTTGCAAAATTGGAACTTCGTCGGGATATCAAAACTGCGTTACATGGCACTTCACCATGGTGAATCAATATAGCCATTCGGAACAGTATAACCTTTAGACCGATGACCCAAATGGGTAGAAAGGAATTTATGGTCAGAAATTTTTCCACCAGAACGTTTGGACCTTGCCATACTGGACAGAACTAAGTTAATGGAGGATTATCACCCGTTGCAAGAGATCCATTGCCAAGTTATCTATTTATCCTGTCGCTCCACGCAACAAGAACACTCTTGCCAACTGTGACTATCTTATCCTGCAGAATAGTTGATTTCACACAGTAATCATTGCGCTATTTCCATCCATCCTATTGCATTGAGTAGTTACTCTTCGAACCCAAGATATTCAACAACGAGCGTGTATGTCTGAAGAACTTAGTGCACTCAAAGACTCTATGAAGGAAGTACTCATCGACCTCATGAATAAGAGAATCATGTCTAGAATATTGATGTCTGTGGGTGTACAAGCGTCATTGATGAGAGGAGTATAAGCCTCTCCATCAACTACTCGCGGAGTTGGACCATCCCGACCATCAGCGGAAAAGAGAACCAAACACAGAGATAACCTAGAAAATGATAAGTTGATACCAACCATATTGCCCTACTACATCCCGCCTCTGGTCGATGCGGTGATTCATGATAGGGTGCAAGGATATTTCAAGTACACCATGGTTATTGCATACCTTCCGAAGGGGATACGCGCAGTTCGAGTGCAGCAGGACAAGATCGCAGCGTTGAAGTTTAGTGACTTCAACCTCGGAGATCGAAAGAACTATAGTATGCTCACCCCATATAAATACCTAACTAGGACAAAGGGGAAGAACTCAAAGATAATCCCCCAACCTTGGAAGATGAACCTCACACAGTCCACCCTATTAAATGTAATGAAAATCCCACACTTTGGAAGGCACCAGGAAGTCAACGCATGTGTCAAGCTATTGCTTTCATGTTACCATGGCGGCTACTTATGGCTAGACCTTCGTATCACAGTCGATCCAATGTTGATCCATAGGATCAATGGATTAAGTATGTAAGGACCTGACCCGCAGGAGTTCTATCCAGGAAAATCCACGGATCACTCTCTAGCATAGAAGATCAAGGATACATACGGTGATGTTGAAAAGGGGACGTGAGGCTACAAGGTATCCTCCATCCAGAATGGCGTAATGTGCCTAGCCTTCTAGTTAATAGCTATAAATTTAGTAAGGAAGAACAGACCTACGCAGGTCATAGGCTTTATCGTTGACCTCGCAGGGAAGTGTGTGGAAGGTCTACATATGAACTGGGCCAAAGTACCTAGTTAATCAACTGGAACTAGACTACCGCAAAGAACAGGATAAGGGCTATGAGTTCCACTTTAGATGGCTCCTTATCCTCATCGCCTTTGTTTCCTGGGAGATGTCGGAAGGTGTGACATTCCCGGATATTGAACCGTTCGAGCCTCTTACTACGAAGTTCACCACACTCTGGTACTCGAGTGATATGAACAAACAGTGGCAGTCAAATGATGTTTTTCACACATATTACCTTCAGTTGAAGAGATCCATTGAAGAAGAACCTCACATGACTCCGAACACCCTACAGAGGTACCGACCCCTGATGAAGTTTTGCGCAGATTGACACTTCATCTACCTTACAGCACAAGTCGATGAACATAAGGAGAAGCTTCAATCGTACTAAAAAATCATGGAAGAGGACCTTGAGAAGATCACTAAGGACTGGTCCGCATACCTCCTTATCCCCTCTCACCTTGCAGAGATGTCTGACCCTGAACTGGATAGTCTGGAGGCCACCCACAAAGAACAGAACACACCCGACACCAACAGAAGAAATAAGATTGAAGAGGTCCAAGACTTAAGCAGCGCCTCATGCAAGATTGCTTCAGTATCACCTGACCGAGGGGATGATTACGAATTCAAAGAGATAAATGGAAAAGGATCTGAACAGAAGAAGGGAAAAGTAACACCGCCCAAAGACAAGGTTGATCCCCTAAACAAGAGGAAGGTTTCTCCCCTAAAACCTTCTTCCTGGAAGAAATCCATAGCCACCGTGACGAAGATGAAGATTGTGCTCACTATTGATGATTTTGACTTCATCATAGCACTCCTAAACGACGCTTCGTTGGAAATCATGGAGAAACAAGAATTTAAGAAAGATGAAATGTACAACAAAATTAAGTTCGGCCTCCAAGGGGTATAGCAGGCTCTTCATCCCAGCCGTGCAGTGTCCATTGCACCCCTGGCATCAGGAGAACCAAATTTGGGAGATTAGCCAGCCCAACTACGTCGACTAGTTGATGCGGTCGAAGCTCGCCTTCATCGCGCACAATAAGAAACAGAACAAGCCACCCAAGCCTTGAAGCAAGTGCAAGGCATAATCATAGAACAATGCAGAGTTGCAGAATAGGAGAAGGTTTCTCTCTAGGAAAATTTTGAAGAAGAGAAAGCACAGATGCAACAAAAAAAATAATAGTTTCTCGCAGAGCAACTCAAAGTGAAAGAAACAGTCAATAGAGTACTCCAATTTGTAACAGGATTAGAACCACAGGCAGGAGACCAAGTCACGCATCAAGTAGAGCAGCTTGCATAAGCTATCTAGTAGTTATAGTAATGAATAGCATACTTCGAGATCTGCATTGTACCTGACACCCCGTAGGATGTAAGGGATCAAAGAGAAGAAACTGCTCGAAGAGCAGTTGAAAGAATCAAATTCCTTGCCATGGAATGCAAGCAACTAAGTGATCACAGTTCCCAGACGTATGAGTGACTCACAGAGAATCCAGAATTGAAGGAACTGGACTCACAGCTACAGGATGTGAAGAAGTAAGAAGAGACAATACAGGCATAGTTGAATCCCCTGTCATCTGTGGAAAGAATAAAGTGATCCCAAGAGCAGCGCACTGCCCAGTAGCAGGTCCATACTATTCAGAGAAGAGTAATGGAAGTAACTCAGAGGCTCCAACCTGTATAGGATGAGGCTTACCAACTGTTCACAAATATCGAAGGTCGAGGAGCGTAACTAGAGCAATTCATCACTACAGTTGAACAGTGCCTAAAGGTACCTGTCAACGAAGCAGTCATACAAGAGTTCATTGAACAGGAGGTCGTGGCACAACAACAAGTCGAAGCATCTCGAGCCAAGCTTGAGGCTTTTGAAGCAGAACTAGTCAGATCAGAGTGACTTGGGACGAGTCATGGGTGAGTGTTGGGGGCATGTTGACCCTTGACCAAGTTTTGAGGATTCTTGGTCATGTTTGACCTAATTTTGGGACTTCGACAGGCTGTCGAAGGTGGAGCGCAAGATGAAGTGGAGATCGTAGGATCTCAGCCCCTTTTAGGGCACTTTTTTGGAGTCGGGATTATGTAATGGGTATGGGATGTTGGCCCATGGGTTTACCCATGTTTAGGCCTATTTTTTAATGTATAAATAAGTAGTTAGGCGATGTGGGAGAAGAGACCTAGTAGGTCGGTGTGTTAAGTGCTAGAGTTTGATTTATGTGATCAAGAGTTGTAAGTACTTTGTGCATACTGTGTGAGGCTTGCAAGGCTAGTGAAAGTAATTGTAAGAGACTGTGTGAAGGCTTGGTGTTGTACCCTAGCTAGAAGAAGGAGGATCTAGCAGAGTGCTTAGATATGACTTATGTACATATGCTTAGTGCTTAAACACCTTAGATCTGAATGAATATTGTGATACTTTGTAATTAGGGTTTAACTTCACTGTAACTAAGACTGGATATTGATGAATGTTAAGTGTTAGAATCGCATATCTGTGTCCCAGCTAATGTTGCATACATATGAGTCCTGCAACCATTCCTGCCTCTACCTCGGGTGAGACTTCATCTGCTTCGTAAGTGTTGTCGAAAGGGTCGGTAGTTAGGGTTTTGTTGGTGCGTTGTTGTAGTGTTGAACCCTGGGTCTGCCCCTGTGCCAACAAGGTCCAATGTAGATTCTATTACATAGTGAATACCAAAGGTGATGGTGCCCTGTACATATTGAAGGATACACTTTGCATCCTTCCAATGTATCTCATGTGACTCCTGCATGAAACTAGAAATTGCTCCAACTGCATAGGAGAGGTCTGGTCTGGAGTGTGTGAGATACAACAATATCCTGACTACTTTTTTGTACAATGTGCTTTCAACCAATGGAGTGTCCCCACCATCCTCAAGTCCGACTCTTGATAGGAAATGAGTCAGGGCAGACTTGCAGTTTTTCATGTGAAATATCTCAAGGAGATCTCATGCATACTTGGCCTAAGACATTTTGATGCTTGATGCATCATGGTTGATCTCGAGTCCAAGGAATAAATGTAGTGGACCCATTTCCGTCATCAAGAACATTTCATGCAAAATCCTCTTGACATCAGCAATCATTTAATTCGAGCAACCGATGATCATCAAATCATCCACATATAGAACTAGGAGTAGAAGTGAATTAGTCGTCATGAGAATGTAAACATTTGGGTATGACTTACAATGTACAAAGTTCTGTGACAGTAAGTAGGAGTCCATATTGGAATACCAAGTCCTCAAAGCCTACTTGAGGTCATAAAGAGACTTCTTCAGTTGACAGACCAAATATGAATCCTGCAAAAATACCTGGGGTTGTTCCATATATATCTCCTCAGAGACATCACCATGAAGAAATGCATTCTTCACTTCCATATGATGAAATTTCCATCCCTTGGTTTCCGCAATGGCAAGTGCCAAATGTATGGAATCCATATTCTCTATTGGAGCAAAGGTTTCATCATATTCAATGCCATGAACCTGTTGAAAGCGTTTGGAAACTAGATTGGCTTTGTATCTGCTAACATTTCCATCTGCTGCACTCTTGGTCTTGTAGACCCATCTGCACCTGATAAGTTTCCTTCCTAAAGGAAGGGGAACCAGATACCAAGTCTAGTTCTCAAGGAGGGAGTTGTACTCCTCCTACATGGTAGATTCCCAAAATGGATTTCCAGTAGCCTCGCCATAGAACTGTGGATCTAAAGAATGAACCAAGAAAATATGCCTAGGTGGAATAAGTTCGGTGGCATTGAGTGCAAGAGGAGGCTCCTATAAATCAGATCGAGTCCTCCTAGTATCCGTTGGATCCCCAACAAGATTTCCTACATATTGAAGAGTAGTCTTGGCCCACTTGGGAATCTTCTATGGCTCTGCATATTAATCTGCATGCACTGACTCTGTATATGAATGTACTGACTCTGCATCTGGATCATATGAATCCTTTGGATCAAAACTCTCGTTTGAATAATATTCTTCATGTGCATGCTCATCATCTCTAACAGGTGGAAGAACAAAAAAGTTTGCATGTGGTTGTTGAGGTACATGCGAGACACTTTCCTCTAATTGGACACTTCGCTCAATGATGAGCCAGTTTGAGGAAATATCAATGAGTATGTATCCCTTCACACCGTTGGGGTATCCAACAAAGATACACTATGTGCTCTATGGATCAAGTTTCTTCCTCTTCTCAGAGGGAATCCTGGCCCATGCACGTGAAGCGAAAATACATAAGTGGGTCACTTCCAGTTTGAGGCCGCTCCAAGCCTCGTAGGGGGTATTATCCTTGACCTATCTATGGGGAGATATGTTTTGGATGGAGGTTTCACAATTAAGTTCTTCATCCCATAATCTCCGTGGAAGTGAATTTGCATGTAGCATGCAAGATTCCATCTCTTTTAGAGATCTATTTTTCCACTCAGTAACTTTGTTTTGCTGCGAAGTATAAGGAACTGTGTGTTGCAACTAAATCCCATCCTCATGACAAAGATTTTGTATCTCATGGTTGACATATTCTCCCCCATTATCTTTTCGAAGGACTTTGATTTTATTTCCTGTATGTGTCTCAACAAGGGATTTGAAATCTTTGAGGTGTTGAAAGACCTCTGATTTTTTCCTGAGAAACAAAATCCATGTGAAGCGTGAGAAATCATCAACAAAAATGAGCATGTACCTTGCTTTATTGATTTATGGATGTCGAAAATGGCCCATGAGGTCACTATGGATCAGATCTAAAGGAAAGGAAGCCTTCTGAGTCTTTCCTTTGTCGAATTTCTCTTAAGGGTGTTTTCCAAGAACACATCCCTCACAAATTCCTTTGGAGAAGTGGATGTCAGGTAGACCATAAACCATTCCTTTCTTGTTAATTTGTTTCATATATGTGAAATTTAAATTCCTAAACCTTTCATGCCATATCCTACTGCTTTCATCAGCATGGGTAAGCAATAATGCAGAATCTGGTTCAATAAATTCAGAAAATGTGTAGAGTCTAGATTGATGATTTACCTCATTGGTAGAAACCCTAGAATTGGTTTTCATGTCATGGATATCCACTGCATCAGGTTTGAATATGACTCTCTTTCCGGTGTTATAATTTTTCATCTAATACATGGAGAAAATATTAATGGAAAGTTTGGGAACGTGTATCACATTCTCGAAGCTTTTGTTTGTGAGTTCAATTCTTCCTTTGTCAGTGACCTCGACTAGAGAGTTGTCCCCCATCAGAATAGGAGGACCTTTGCATGAATCCAATGAAGAATATACTTCTTTTATGGATTCCATGTGGTGTGATTCCCCTGAATCTATGATCCAAATATCGATAGAGGATTTGATGGAAATCAAAGCATGGCTAGAATTTCCCTTCTTGAGATTCTGATCTTCTGGCTTCTTCTTCTTGGAACCCTCGGGGATGTGATCTCCAAGGTTGTTTTGTTGAAGAATTTGGTCCATTTTATCTATCTTTTTTTGCATACATGCAGATTATGGATGGAATAATTTATGGAAGTAAGTGCATTTATCCCCTTTTCTTCCCTTTCCACCTTTGGATCTAGAGGCATCATTGAAGGGTTTTGAGTACCCTTTTCCTTATTTGGATTTGCATGTGTTTTCCTTTTGTCTTTATCTTTATATTTCTGATATTGATGACCTTTAAAATCTAGCACAATAAGTGCATGTGCCTTTGGGCCTTTGATTTTTCCCATATTGATGAGCTTGTTATGCTCTTGTTGTTGGACATATTGTCATTCATGTGTTTTCATTGATGTCAACAGTCATAATAAGCAGAGCAACAAGGTTAATCTCAGGAATAAAAGTATACTAAGAATAGACAGAAGAAAGGCGGAAGCAATTCGTGATTATTGTTGATCACGATAGGATAAACAATGTTCCTATGATAAAATGTCAGGAGAGTTAGCAAATAAATTTCAAATCTCAGAAGAGATGGCGTGATGAAACTCAGATCAAATCAAGACCATTGATGTGCAAACGCCAGATCAACGGCAGGGATGAATTGTGGAGAGCGAAAGAAGAATTAAACTTCTTGCCAGTTACAATCCCACAATCGGTCTAGATCGTCAGATCTCATAGCTCCAAATATCTATGATTGTGGTTGATCAAACAAATGATGAGATTAAGCCAAATTAAATCGTGATCGTCGGATGCACAATCGCCAAATCAAATGCGTGGGTGAATTTCAGAGATCAAAAGGATAATTAAATATCGCGCTTTTTCCAATCCCGCAATTAGTCAGGACCGTCTGATCTTATAGCTTTGAAGATCAACGAGTGTGGTTGACTCACCAACAACGCACAACTTCCAATTACAGAGTTTGGGTGACAAGTTAAATCACTCACAATTTGTGGTTCTGCAATCATCCTTGATCGTGGATCTACTTCGAGAAATATTCACAATCGTTGGATCACTTTTGAGTGGAAGGATAGGATAAGCGAGGTAAAAGAGATGAGAGTTTGATTATCCGAATACCTGTTAGTCGTCGGATCAAACCTGAATTCTTGTCAGTCGTCAGATCATTTTCAAGTGGAAGGAAAGGATAAGCGAGGTAAGATCTGAGATCTCATTTATGCAAACTTCTTTCATTCGTTGGATCATTCTAAGTGGAAGGATAGGATAATCTAGAAGATTTGCACCATAGATAGATCGAGTCGTTGATCCAAGATCCAGATCAAATGAACATCTTTCACTTCAGGTCTAAAGATGTGAGGAGGTTATGCTCTGAAAACTTTGAGATTTGGAATACCCGAAGCCCAGAAATCTGAAATGAATAAGGACCATCGGATTTGGAGGAAACACGATGATCGTTTGATCAGGGGATCAAATTTTGCTCAATTTTCAAAGTGCTCGGAATGCGACGAAAATAGTGCCATTGCGTCTGTCTCGTCTTCTTGATTCCAGCGGTATATTTACTTTGTCAAATGGACACCGTATGAAGAAGATATCACGATCTGTTCGCCAAGCCAAACAGGCAAAAAAATTAGATGTTGACTGTACCAGTCCGTACAGTCCGTACAGTCTGACGTGGCAGGACCGTATGGACCATATGACCGTACAGTGGTGACATGGAAGGTTGTTGTTGGTTGATGATCGTTGAATGGAGGACTGACACGTGTCTGTTGGTGGCGAATAGTATGAGGACACGTGGCGCAATCCATGGGCACCACGTGTCACTCATTATTTGGTTGTTTGGTTATGTAAAAACTTGTGGTGGAGTCCGCGGGGTTCGACCCCCGGACCTCCCCAACACACAACGACTTCGCATGACCCTTCTACCAACGAGCCATTGGATGGTTCTTATTTGATATATGGTTTCAATATATTTTGAATTTGTTTATTGTATTAAATGGAGGGGGGTCGGGCTGGGGCCTAGCCCTGACCCATGGAGTTATCATATAACATATGACCATTGTAAAAAAAATCGTGCGCGAATTGTATTGTATTCCATATATACCATATATAACATTGTATTAACTATATGTGCGCGGGGTTTTAACCATAACCCACGGTTTATACAATGGTACATTTGCACACGGAGTTTGTAACATGGCCCACGGTCTTTTATATATATTACATATGACCCCGATTTGGAGCGCGGAGGGAGTTACACAGTTGTGTAACTAATTAACCACCTTTTAGCAAAGCGTGCGGTCATATGTACCATATGCCCAGGTGCCGAGGCGGTTAGGGGTTGGCGCACCCTTAACCGTTCTACGGTTTGCACCGTTGGCGCGGTTGCGCCCGGTGCTGGGTTTTTTCTCTTAAATGAGCATGTGAGCCAGGTTCAATGAAGAGGGGTGCGAATTGTAGAACCAGAGACAGCAAGCTTGAAGAGGGAGACTTCCAGGAGGCCTAACTTCTTCATTTTTCGACCGATTGAGGTGCTGAAAGAGCCCAGACAGGGGTTTTGGGACGCTGGGAAGCCATTGGAGCAGTC
>ML799670.1:76977-87609 GCA_009831015.1 Picea engelmannii
TTTTGATGTTTTTGAAGTCATCCTCATATGACTCGTACTCTCCTTCAAAATTACCATCTTCCAAGAACTCATAAATTTCTTCCTAGTCTGGACCATTATTTAATCTTGTCCTGTAGGTAGTGTCTACACAAAATGTTGCATTTTGGTTATGTTCTTCATTGTATTCCTTATCCTCAGGGTCTTCGACCCTCATTTTCTTTCCTTCAATAGATTTAACCTAATTTTCTCTTCCTTTTCTCAATATTTTCCCTGTAAATATTTGAATTCAAAAGGAAATTACTCTAAATACTTAACAATATTTCAATACATTAACCAACAATGAAAAGAAGCTATCAAAAACTCTTACTAGAGAAATTGACTCTTGAACTAAATTCTAGCTTATTTCAACAGTTAACAGAGTTCAAACATTATTTGAATGTAAGGGTAATCTATTGACAAAAATTCAAGAGTGTGAAGCAACAATTTTCTCTCAGAAAGAAATGAGTTTTAATTTCTAGAGATTTTGAAGTGGTGGATAATAATTCCAATTTATTTCACGCATGGAAAATTAATATCAAAATTTAAAAATTGTTGGTGCTCTATATTTAATAAATTATTAGAGGGGAAATTTTACTTAGTAGTTTAATGAATGCATATATATCTGGTAATTTCGATATATATGGGGAAAAAAAATGTAACACTTCAACTCAACTCGGATCCAGAAGTAGCCCCCTTAATATAGTACTTCATCAAAACTCCTAGATGTGAATATAATCTTTTTAAACCGTAGTAAAGAAATGTATACGATATCTGGGGTTAGTAAAAAATAATCATTTAACATAGGATCCGGATCTCAATATGTTTGGATCATCTAGCACGTTAATATTTGTATCCAGAATCTGGGTATTAGCTATAGAAGATACCCATGATTTCATCCAAATCTAGATGGATTTGGACAAAACTAAAAAAGGAATATTTAATTACTTAAATATTGCACTATGGATTTTGCTAAGATTCTTGAAAAAGTTATATGGGTATCTAGAATCCACTTACAAATGAAAGTGTGCATCTTATGAATCTTCTGGATACCAAATGTATTTTCAAAATTGAGAGACTTGTAAAATATGGATTATTTAATAATTTATCCTTTTTAATTATCTTGGATGAAAAAGAAACCATTCACAAATATATCTCATTTTCTTTTATCGGAGTTTTATTAATAAAAATAGTTCCTTCTTTGAAGGTAATAGGTTGCAGACTGATTAAAATCTCATAAGAAAAACTAATGAAGCAAAAATTAGTCTTAAATAAAATAAAACCAAAGATGAAAATTATATAAGATAATTCCTAAAATAAGAAAAAATGAATTTTTTTTTTTGGAGAGGCCTCATTATTTTATGAAAAAATCAAACAAATAATGAGGATGTTGTTTAGCAACAACAAGCAGTCATGTCACCCTTGAAAAAAGCACTAATTTTGAGTCTTTGTCTCAACAAATTGGGTTTTAGTATGGATTTAGGAAACTGGACCTTGTTCATTGAATCTTTACTCCTCTGACTAGTTATTCTTCCAGTCGCTATGGAGAGTCTTTTGATGCCTCATGTTTCATAGAGTTATGTCATTGTTCATATTTGAGTCCATGTTTCCCAAGTCACTTTTTTGTCATGCTTATGTTCAACTGAAGTTTTAACCTGCTTCTGTCATTCCTCGGAATTCCTAACTTTTCATGTTGGCCTTTCCAATGTTAATTATTTCTCAAAATCAGCAAGAATATATGTCTTATATTTGTGCCAGTATGGAAGCTCTCCATTGACTTCTTGCTAGTGGGTTATCTCTCATCGACTATGACACATTGCTCTGAGGGATTGACCTAAAGTAGCACCTTGGGCCTATTTTCACCATTGATAGGTTACCTTGCACTCATCAAATGGCATTTCACCAATGGTCACCACTGAGTGGTTTCTGGTGTGTTTGATTTAAATACATCCATTCACACTTTTGGATTCATGTAGTATCTTAGGTTCCATTTTCCTCATTGGTGGAATTCCTCTCCTTTGTCGATGGTTTTCATTATTGTTCATTTCTTATAGGGTCTCTTCTATGAACTATTCCATTTGGTGCATGTGAGAGGTGTACCTTGTGGTGTGTCTCCAATTTTTCATCTGATTCCTTCAAAATATTTATTCGTATTTTGTTCCTCATGTTGGATGATGGGGGATGTCTTAATTCCCTCCTTCCATTGGATCTCGTCCCATTAAATTTGACTCATTTTCTATGGTATCTAGATCTAGAGTATTTTTAGTGCCTTGGTTATTATGATAGTGGAAAATTCCCTCACTATTGGCATTGGGAATACATCAATGTCCCTTGATTTATGTATTCTACAAGTGTTTGACGTCAACTCATTCATTCACACTTGCTAGATTGTACTGGGTACCTTGATGTTGACTATCATTATCGATGGGTTGTCTCACTTTTTTTAATGGTATACATCAATGGTCAGTAATCAAATGATGTCTCCCATGTTTGTCTTCAGATCATTTATTCACATGGTGTAGACTCGTACCATCGATGGTTTGTTTTGAAGACCTTGGGTCTACAGTAGAATCACCTCTTTTATGTTCCTTCCCAAGTTGTATTGGAATGTACTGTTTATTTCCATGACATTGGTACTTGAAGAGGATCAGTTTTTCCATCTCTTTGATTCTAGTTATTCTCCTTTGATTCTAAGACATAGATCCATTGTATAAAGGTTCATTGTTATGATCTAATTTGACATGGACTGTGTACTCATTTTTCATGGTCATGATCACTACTTATATAATACTTCATGGATCTGAAGTGTACTTGATTTGGAAGCCATGATTTCATCACTCTTGAGAATGGGTATGCCCACCTCAAAAAGAGAGTAATATCATACTTGATTTCTTCTGCAGGTATTTTTTTTTCGGTGTTCAATGAACTTTTCCTAGGCCCACTACATAGTTTGCTCCTAGATTTTATAATGTATTTTTTCCATCCAATTCTCTTCTGACCTTAAAAATTAGGGGGCATTTTTTATAGCATATTTTCCACATCATATGCATACATGCACTTGTTGGCCTTAATCCCACGTCCATCTCTCTCTTGTAGACCAAAATTCCCCAAAATTCCTCCTCACAATATTTAGAAAACACCCCCTAGCTAGTCATATGTTACTCTTGATATTACATAGAGTGTATGCAACTGTATGTATTCTCTTTCTCCTTCATCAACTCAAGTATGCATTCATTTTGCACCAAAAATAAATAAAATGTGCACATAATGCACCCTTTTGAGAAAATTTCACATATTTCCCAGGTTAATCACCTCTTATATATCGTGCCTAACTACTCCAATGACCTTTTTGAAGTATAAATAAGAGCCATTGGGTGGAGGAGAGTAAGTATTCATCGAATCACCCTTATGCTAGTGAAATCCTGCTAAGTTTTCAAGCCTTTTCATTCCGAGATTTTAAGATTTGTCTCGCATCTCTGAAATGTTGATGTTACAGTAGTTGTGGGAGGTATTAACCTCTACATGTAACCTTTGATGAGACTAGAATATCCTGGGAAGCAAGAGAAACCCTAAATAGTTAGTTAATAACCCTAAAAGACAATTCGGCTCAAGAGAATAATTTATATTAAATTATTAGCCTCCAGAAGAATAAGTCAACCCAGTTAGGTCACTTGGAGGACTATAAATAGAGGGCACTTGAGATCATTTTCACTCACTCACTCTCACAATTGCATAAGAATTAGTGGTGTGCATGACTGGTGGAGAGATGCAATTGTTGCAATTGTGACTTGGTCTTTGGTTATGGTTTGGAATTTATGCTTGGTACGCTAGCTTTGAGAGAGGTATGCTACCTTGGTTGGATATTGGTTCTAGTGATTACTTCTGGAATTATTTTGTCTATCAAAGTTAAGGTGATCAGGAGTGGCCTTTGTTCCTATGGTTGGGTGACAATATAGTGATATTGTCTATGGTGAAATGAGTACATCTATTACTTTAACAGGTTATGGGCCCACACTATCTTCGGACAGTCTAACCACTCGAAGGTAGATTGGGAGGATTTTCTCAGTTACAGTTGTAGTTGCAGTCAGATTTTTGTTTCAGCAACAAAACCCTAACCCTCTTGTTGAGTCACCTTAAGTGAAGTACTTGACCTAATTCTTGGATAGCCTAGTGCACCCTAGCCAAGTGCACCTCCTAGTACTCTCAGCAAGCCAAGGTGTCAAGTTTGAGTTTTTGGTCAAAGTCAAAGTAGTCATGACTTACTCTATGAAGTACAAAAACAATTTAGAAGGGGCTTTAAAATTTAGAGCATGGAAGACAAGGATTGACCTCATCCTTTCCAAGAACAAAGTCCTAGATATCGTGAAAGGAAATATCATGGAACCACAGTTTGAAGCAAGAAAAAAGAAGGAACCTCATAACGTTGCAACACTAGAGAAGTTCAAGGATAATGACATTAATGTTATGAGTATCATAGTAGACTCTGTAAAGGATTACCCAATACCCTACATCTCTTATCTTGACTCATCCAAGAAGATGTACGGTGCCCTAACAAACCTTTTATTAGTTAGAAATATTGGACAAGTGATGAGTCTAAAGAATGAACTCTATGACACAAATATGACAAAGGATGACACCATAGCTTCATACTTTGTGAGGATTTCTTAGTTGAGATATCAACTACAAGCTATTGAATATTCCATCCTAGAAAAGGAAGTTGTGAACATAGCACTCAATGGACTCTCTAGATCATGGGATGAATTTTCTACAAGCATGAATACAAGGAAGGAGTTTCCAATGTTAGAAGAACTTTGGAATTGTTGTGCACAAGAAGAGACAAGGTTAAACTCCAAGCAAAAACCTCAGAAGGAAGAAGATGCTCAAGCCTTTGCAACAAATTTTAAAATACATGGAGGTAAGAAAATATTTGATTCAAGAAATAATTTCAAGAGAGATATGTCAAAGGTACAATGCTTTGAATTCCATGACTATGTCCACTACAAGAGGAATTGTCCTAAGATAACAAAGAAGAGAAAAGAGAGGCATCATGCATCAACTGCCAATGATGAAGAACCCTCAAAGAAGACAAAGCATGATGAAGAATATTTCTTCTATTATTTAGCTCTTACTGGAACCATTGAATATGACATGTGGTTGATTGATAGTGGATCTTCAAGGAATATGACAGGTGACCATAAGAATTTATCAAGCATGAAGGAAAAGGAGACACCTCTTAAAGTAGAGATTGGAGACAAGAACTCTTATGAAGTCAAGGGAATTGGACAAGCTACTATCAAAATGGAATCAAGTAACTCTATCCATCTTAGTAATGTTTTATATGTTCTTGGTTTGAAAAAGAATCTAGTATATATTTCATGTTTGGAAGAGAAAGGAGATAGAGTAGATTTTGTGGATGGAAAAGTTCTTGTATGGTCTAAAGACTCCAAGATAGAAAATGCTAGAGTTATTGGAACCCATGAAGGAAGGTTGTATAAAATCCTAGGTAAAAATAATCAATCCTTAGTACATAACAAAATCAACCCTAATGAGTTATGGCATAGAAGGTATGCTCACCTTCATTATCAATGTTTTCCATCCCTGAAACAGATGGTTGTAGGCATACCAGAATTACAATCAGTACATGAAGGTGTGTGCAGAGGATGTGTACTTGGGAATAACTTTAAGAAACCTCTCCCAAGAAGTGAGAATAGATCCAAAGGTATATTAGACCTAATACATTCATATGTATGTGGACCTATGACAGTGAAGTCTATAGGAGGATCTCTTTACTATGGAACATTCATAGATGAATTCTCAAGAAAGACATGGTTGTATCTGTTAAAGACTAAGGATGACTTATTTAGCAAGCTCCAAAAATTCAAGGCTGAAGTAGAGAACCTAATGGATAAGAAGATCAAGACAATAAGATCTGATAATGGAGGAGAATACACCTCCAAGGAGCTTGTTTCCTTTTGTAAAGAAGTTGGGATTAGGAGGGAGCTCATTGTCCCTCCCAATCCTCAACAGAATGGTGTGGCTGAAAGAAATAACAGAGCCATTGAAGAATAATTCAAGGAAATGATGAATGATCAGAACTTATCTATGTTCCTATGGGGAGAAGTAGTAATGACATTTTTTTATGTTCAGAATAGAAGTCCACATAGAATATTGAATAACATGACACTTGAAGAAGCCTTCTCGGGAAAGAAGCCAAGCGTTGAACACTTGAGAATATTTGGATGTCCTATATACATGCATGTCTCCAAGGATAAAAGAAAGAATTTGGAACCCTCGGGAAAGAGAGGAATATTCATTGGTTATAGTGAATCATCAAAAGCATATAGAATCTATATTCCAGGTCAACGGAAGATTGAAATAAGTAGAGACGTAACTTTTGATTAAAGGATTGTATTTAATAAATCTATAGAACAACCTATATAATCCAATGAAGAAGAGGAACATGAAGATACCAAAGAAGAAAGTACATTCTCTCCATAAAAATCTAATGAAGAACAAGAAACACCACATGAATCTGTGGAACCAACTATTATACCTAAGACAAGAAAAAGACCAGCATGGCTTGAAACTACTTTGCGGGAAGAAAAAAAACATAAGGCTCCCACTGGTACTTCTAGAAAAAGAAAGAAACCCAAAAGTTTCATTAGTTATGCAGAACTCATGACAAATTTGGTTAATGTAGAACCTTCCACCTTTGAGGAATCAATTAAGAAGAAAGAATGGAAGGAGGCCTTGATGGAAAAATACCAATCCATAATGAAGAATGATGTATGGAAAGTTGTGGCGAGACCTAAAGAGAAGTCTTTAGTCACTTCAAAGTGGGTTTATAAGATAAATCATTTTGTATATGGAAGTATTGATAAATACAAGGTGAGATTTGTGGCTAGAGGGTTCTCCCAACATGAGGGAGAATATTATGATGAGACGTTTTCTTCAGTTTCCAGATATACATCTATCAAAGCCATAATATCTCTAATAGATTCCATGGGTTGGAGCTTACATAAGATGGATGTAAAGACTGTCTTTCTCAATGGAGTGGTTGATGAAGAAGTATATATAGGGTAACCTCAAGGTTTTTAGGTACACCCATAAGAAACCCATGTGTGCAAATTGAAGAAGTCCTTGTATGGACTCAAGAAATCTCCAAGAGCTTGGTATGCACACATTGATAGTTACTTGACGAGACTTGGATTTTCCAATAGTCATGCTCATCCAAATATCTATTACAAGTTTGTGAACAATGCACATGTTATTCTACTGTTATATGTTGATGACCCATTCCTAAGAGGTGTAGAGCCTCTCATTATTTAGTGTAATAAGGAGCTATACATTGAATTTGATATGAAGGATTTTGGTCCCATGCATGACTACTTGGAACTATAAGTATGGCAAAAGCATGGTGAAGTCTTCCTAGGACAAGGGAAGTATGTTGTAAAGATCCTTCATAAGTTTGGTATGATGGATTGAAAATCCATGGAAACTCCAATGGTAACATATTTGAGGAAGTTGAGAGACTCTGATTCTAATCCAATAGACTCATCCCTGTACCAGCAATTGATTGGCCCCTTGATGTATTTGGCAAATACTAGGCAAGACATATGCTTTTTTGTGAACATGTTTAGCCAGTTCTAGGTGGAACCTAAACAAGAGAATTGGGCGACTGCAAAGCATATCTTGAGATATCTTTATGAGACGATAATGTATGGTTTGAGATATGCCTCAAACAATGAAGTAAATTTGCATGGATTTACAGATTCAGATTGGGCAGGGAGTGTGGAAGATATAAAGAGTACTTCTGGACTGTGTTTTAGTTTTGGTTCTACTATGATTTCATGGGCAAGAAGAAAATAAAATTCTATTGCACTCAGCACTGCAGAAGTAGAATATATTCCATCTTGTGATGCTTGTACGGAAGTAGTGTGGCTCTATAAGCTGGTTTCTGGACTATTTGATCAGGTGCTAGATTCGACCATGATATTTTGTGATAACAAGATTTGTGTGAAGCTCTCATAGAACCCAATGTTCCATGACAGGTCGAAGCACATTGAGATCAAGTATTATTTTCTCCATTATAAATTCCAAATGGGAGAAGTGGTTCTCCAGTATATCTCCATTGATGAGTAGACTATGAATATTTTGACGAAGCCTTTGTCCAAGATAAAGTTTGCATAATTGAGGGACAAGTTGGGGCTTGTTGAGGTTTCTTCCTTGGTTGAAAGGGAGGAGATGAGTTCCTCTGTTGGGATGGAGCACTGATATGTGGCATCATGGACTCTCAGTGAGCTACATATCTGTATCATGCTACTATAGATTAGAGATGGTCATATAGCTTAGAGATGATGCTTGCATCATGCTATATATGATCATGCTAGTACAGCTCAAATATGATACAGATGGTTTGAGTTGTTTATATAGTGGCTTGAGGAGCATCGTGCTAGTACAGCTTAGAGGTGAACATACAGCTTAGGGATGATGCTTGCATCATGCTATTTATGTTCACGCTAGTACAACTTAGAGATGATGTTGGTGAGACACATCATACTAGATATGGTCATGCGAGTACATCTTAGATATGACATGCATATTAGATATGATGTATTGACATCATTCTAGATATGTCATGCTAGTATGGCTTAGATATGACCATACATCTTAGAGATGATGCAGGGGGCTCGTGTCATGTTAGATATGATCATGCGAGTACAACTTAGAGGTGGCATACAACTTACATATGATCTATTGACATAATGCTAGATATGTCATGCTATTATGGCTTAGAGATGATCATACATCTTAGAGATGAAACAATGAGGCATTTATCTACATCTTGCGAGTACAGCTTAGATGTGGCATACAGCTTAGAGATTATGCTTGAATCATGCTAGTTATGTCATGCTAGTACAACTTAGAGATGATGTAGATGATACTCCATATCACACCAGTACAACTTAGATATGATGCATGTGCATCATGCTAGTATGGCTTAGAGGTGATGCATTTGATGACATTGTTGATGCAGGATGATATCAAATTATATCATTTGATTGTTGTGGAGACTATATGTCTAAAGACAGTAGTTGTATGCTATTGCGGTGGATGTGATCCACTAGTAGTGATTGTATGTCATCATTTAGTAGTTGTGTGATACTAGGAGTGGTTGTGTACCATTAGATAGTAGTTGTATACTACTATGGATAGACACATTTGTGTTCTATTGGATGGAATTGTTATGATTTCCATGCAGACTATCTAGATGGATAGTGATGATGGTGCTCGTGATTTGATTTATGTGATCATGAGATATCATGTGTGGCTATGGTGATGTTATCAATTGAATGATCTATTTGTGATCAATACCATTTCCTTTAATACCTTCCTAGCTAGGAGGGAGTGTTGATGTTACGGTAGTTGCGGGAGGTATTAACCTCTACATGCAAGCTTTCACGAGACTAGAATATTGCGGGAAGCAAGAGAAACCCTAAATAGTTAGTTAATAACCCTAGAAGACAAGTCAACTCAAGAGAATACTTTATATTAAATTATTAGCCTCCAGAAGAAGAAGTAGACCCAGTTAGGTCACTTGGAGTACTATAAATAGAGGGTGTTTGAGCTCATTTGAACTCACTCACTCTCACAACTACATAAGGACTAGTGGTGTGCATGAATGGTGGAGAGTTGTAGTTGTTGCAGTGGTGACTTGGTCTTTGGTTATGGTTTGGAATTTCTACTTGATATGCTAGCTTTGAGAGAGGTACGCTACCTTGGTTGGTTATTAGTTCTAATGATTGCTTCCGAAATTATTTTGTCTGTCAAGGTTAAGGTGCTCGGGGGTGGCATTTGTGCCTATGGTTGGGTGATAATATAGAGATATTGTCTATGTTGAAATGATCACACCTGTTACTTTAACATGGAAACCTTTTTTTCCATCATCTTTCCCCTTATTATATTGTTGAGAGGAAGAAACTCATCCTTTTTCTCTTCACTTGTCTAGAGAAAGGAACTGGGAGTTCAAGTCATATTTCGTGGCCCAAGAATGGGAATCCAAATATTAGTTCCAGTCAGTGCTACAGCAGGATCATGTGATATATTTACATGCTACTTGATTTTCATAATAAATGAGAACTTTCTTTTCCATGCCAATGACATGTTATTAGTCTTATTTTGTAGAAACTATATGCATTTGATTATTGTAATATTGACATTTTGATCCTAGTTTGTATGTGTAGTTGGGAGTTAGTTACTATAACTACCTTGTTTGTATCATTGTCTCTATTTTTGTTTAGGTTGACAAGGAAAGCATTGGAGTGAGAGAATGGAACAAGGATTCACAAGAGAAGTCTTCATCAAACTTCAAAATTCAAGTGTTCATCTTTCTCATTGGTAGTTAGTTAGTTACACATTAATAAATAATTGTTTGGATAGATTAAGTTATTTGGTTGTCCACTTTGTGTGATATTTAACCTGGATCATAGGGGATAAATCCTCAAAAAAAGAGGGAGAAAAGGAGAGAGGAGAAGATGGACACGGACAGAGAGAGAGGGAAAGAGGGGAAGTATAAAGAGAGTGAAAGAAGGGGGGAGGGAGATATGGAGGATAGGG
>ML799670.1:89547-111969 GCA_009831015.1 Picea engelmannii
GAGAGAGAGAGATATGGGGGGGAGAATGAGTGAGCAAGAGAGAGAGAGAGAGGGTAAATTGATATGGAGGGTGAGATGGAGTGAGTAAGAGAGAGGAAGTGGAGGGGAGAGAAATGGATGGAGGGACAAAAATATATGGGGGGGGAGAGGTAGAGAGAGGGAGGTGGGGAGAGAGAGAGGGGAGGGGGGGCTCATCAACTCTCCCCTAGAACCTCTTCCCTAGGCACCTATTCCTTCCCTATCCCCTCTATCCTAGGGCCATATTCCTTCCCCTAGGAACCTTCACATAATTTACCCCTAGGTTTGGGCTCCCTTAATCCTATGTCCCACATTCCATTTCCCATAACCATATCCCCAATCCCTTCATTCCTAACCCGTGCTCTAGTCATAACCCTTGGCCCCTAATTCCCTAAACCTCATCCCCCTTGTTTTATATCCTTCATTGATGGATACCAAAAACCCTTTACATATTCTAAATAGTTCCCAAAACCCTCACTACAACCCCCTCTTTATTTGGGTCCTCACCTCCCAACTAGTCACGTGACACTAGTCCCTAGGCACCCATCTCTTCGACCTTAGCTCCATTTGTACTTGGTCACTTATGAGCATTAGGATTGTTACTATAACATGTTTGTACTCTTGTTAAGAATGTGCACATTATCTTATCAAGAACATGTGCATGTTGTTTCCAATTCCCAATCAAGATCAAGCCTCATGTTTTCCACTTAGTTGACATCCAAATAACAATAGAAAACGTAAACACAAAAAGCAACAGTTTTAGAAAATTCTTGTTATATTGTTTAGTGTGATTGGAAAGAAATATTTTGTCTTGTTATGTAATTGGAAGACAATTTTTGTCTTTTTTTGTAATTGGAAGACAATTTTTGTCTTGATGTATAATTGGAAGACAATTTTTGGAAGGCACTTTTTGTCTTGTTGTGTAATTGGAAGTCAATTTTTGTCTTTTTTTGTAATTGGAAGGCAATTTTTGTCTTCTGGTGTAATTGGAAATCAATTTTTGTCTTCTTATGTAATTGGAAGGCAATTTTTGTCTCATTATGTAATTGGAAAAAAAAAGTTGTCTTTTTTTGTAATTGGAAGGAGATTTTTGTCTTGCTATGTAATTGGAAGACAATTCGTGTCTTGTTATGTAATTTAAAGACAAATGTTTTCTTTTTTGTAATAGGAAGATATTTTTTGTCTTCTTGTGTAATTGGAAGGCAATTTTCGAAAGACAATTTTTATATTCTTGTGTAATTGGAAGGAATTTTTTTGTCTTTTTTCTTTTTGGAAATTCCTTTAAACATGGTGAAAAAATGTAATCGATTGTTGGGTTGTTATATTGTTTGCATTATAGACTCAATCTAACTGACTGGCTAGTCGAGAATGATCAACTGGGCGATGAATCGATTGGATGGTTAAGTCAATTCTATGGTCGACAAATGGTCGATAGGACAAGCCGACTGGAGGTTGACTAGTATCCAACTAGAGGTTGAAAGGTTAACTTACTACAGATTGACTAGATGGTTGATTGGCATCTGATTGGTAGTCAACTTGTTCGTAGCCAACTAGTATTCAATTGGTATTCAAAACCTGTAACAAAATTCCAATATTCACGAGATCGAAAGAAATCATCTTCATGGATTTGTAGCCATTTTGGGTGCCACAAATTAGGGTTTTACATGTTTTAGATGCCTACAATTATGGAATTATGTAACACTATCTAGGTTACTTCTTGAGAGTCTGAGAGACTGGGTAGATAGATTCATGATTTTGTAATGGTCATGGAGATGTAAGCCAAATGGTTATAGAGTTGTTCTTGTGTTAAATCAAGTGAGTAGGATGATGATTGTTTCTTAGGTGTGGACCAAGTTTAATCATGTAACTCTTTATTCNTGGGTAGATAGATTCATGATTTTGTAATGGTCATGGAGATGTAAGCCAAATGGTTATAGAGTTGTTCTTGTGTTAAATCAAGTGAGTAGGATGATGATTGTTTCTTAGGTGTGGACCAAGTTTAATCATGTAACTCTTTATTCAGTGAATGAATAATACAATGAAGGAGAAGGAGTCACTCAAGCATTGTTGGATTTCACGATTAAGGGTTTCCAAGATAAATCTATGTGTATTATAGGTGACTTACATTGTTTACTTTATGTTTAACTATGTATTCTCTCTCCAGTTAGGTTTAGATCCCCTACATTTGGTATCAAATATAGGTTGATTATATCTTGGATCTAAGCATATATGAATAAGAGAAGATATTGGTTTCAAAGGGATGCCTTTTTCATTGAGGTTTAAATTGGTTATTGGATCTATGCTAAACCTAGATCTAGTGGGAGTTGTAAGACCATATTTTTTCTTAAAAGAATGTCAAGCATTTTAAGGATTGAGATCAAAATTTTCAATGGCTATAATTTGAGTTGTGGAATCTTAAAATGGAATATCTCCTTGTAGATTGAGAATAGTGATTTGTTGTGGATCCCGAAACAATTTCAATGGGCATGTTGAAGAAATATTGGGATAAACTTGACAGGAAGGTGAGGAGTACAATTCGACTTTTTCTTGAAAATTTGGTATTTTTGAATTTCTTAGGTGAAGACACTGCAAAGAAACTATGGGATAAGTTGGGGAACTTGTATCAATCGAAATCCCTAGTAAACAAGTTAATTATTCAAAATAAGTTGTACCTTCTAAGGATGAGTGATAGTATCTTAGTAATAGAGAACCTAAATGTATCCAATATTTTAATAAGTTATTTATTGTCTATGGATATTAAAATCACTAAGGAGAATAAATGTATCAATCTGTTTTGTTCTTTGCTAAATTCATCAGATAGTCTAAGTGTGGCTATTGGAAATATTTAAATCACATTAACACTTGAAGGTGTGGTTTCATATCTACTGTTAGAGGAAATGAGGTTGAAGAACATGGAAGGATCTACCAAGGATGTCATGGTGGTGAGAGGTCAATTGGTCTATTGTAACTTGAGATTATTCATGGTTGCTTAGAAACCATGCCAAGACATATTGAACCAACTTTAGATCCAAGTGGGATATTGGACTAGAGGGGGTTCCCTTAAAGACAAATAGAAATTGGTTTCTCACTATCACTGAGCAACAACTTACATCATTAAGCACAAATGCCATATTTGAATGTTGAAGAAAAGGATAAACAAGGTTGAAAATAATGATTACAGGAGACTGGAATAATAATGTTGTAACTTCCAATATCATAGGTTTAATTCATTGGGCATGGAGTCTTATTGAATAAATCATAAAGTTGATAGGTGGATGGTAGAAGAAAATAGAATCTAACAAATAATTTTGGATACAAATAGTGAGTAAAGAAGTCACTATTGTTCAAAAATAGAGAGAAAGTGAATAGTTGGGCATTGCTTTAGTGAATCCAACTTTAAAATAAATGTAATACACTTAGCATGAAAATGAATTCAATATCAACATTCAATTCAATCTTAATAACATTTTATTGAATATATATAAAATGCAGGAAATGGTCATAACTGAAATCCTTTCACTGTAAATATTTCTTATGCATAAAAACTTCACACGTAAACAAGACTTGATAAAAATATTCATTTAATAGTGGATGTAGTACCAAATTGTTAACATTGAAATTAAGATTGCATAGAGAATAACATACATGTAATTTTGAAGGATCTTAACACTGAAAATATAAAAGAAACGGGGCTTTATTCAAATAAGAAATGAATTCCCAAAGGGGTTGGATCCAATGGTGGAAAGCGAGGAATTGTACACCCTTGGGTAAGGTTCAATTCTCGTGAGGGCCTAACCTGAAGCCATGGGGGAACCTTGAGGTAGTGGTTGAATGTGTGGTTGCACCTAGAGATATTATAATAAATTATATCATGACATGTGCACACATAAGTGGATCAAATCCCACCCCCATGTCCTTCAATTTAAAAGCCCCCAGGGGGGCAGCTCAATTGGCAAGTGCCATGAAAATGAAATTCCAAGAGGTCTCAAGTTCAACTCCCCCCAACGAATATAGTGTGTAGTGTGTGGAGAAGCATGGGCACACCTGGAGGTTATAGTGGTAGCATTTGGATAACATGACCACGTGTAACATGAGTACATGCCCAACTAGTTGTCGATTCTGCCAGCCATAAAAAAAAATAATAATAATAAATAAATAGGAAATGAATCCAATGAATCTCTCTAGCTCATGAAAATTTACAAAACTGATAGCCCCATGGGCTCATCAAAGAGAGCGCAATCCTCTCTTTTTTTAAATTTTCCCAACCCCCTGCCTCCTTTTATCAAATCCTATGATACTTCTTTAATAGTTCTTGAATATTATTTTGATGCCTTAAAATTTGATATTTCCATATATAAATCAATTGTTACAAGTTTTTTACAGTAGTTTCATAGGCCAAAATAGCTTATACAATTACCATACCTTTATGAAACTAATAAGAACTTATCTAAATGCTCGATATGAGCCAATATTGTAGAAACCACTTCATATAAATAGAAAAAAATGATGATGATTAATTATGCAAATGTCCATTTGCATGATTAACACATAACAAGAAAATATCAGTGTGAATCCGATAGAAACCCTGTAAATTTGATCTTCTATGAGTGACAAGACCTTCATATGATATGAATTGATAACTAAACTAGAGATCGAACTAGAACTTTTGTTGATGACAGAGACTTCAACTGTTGTGATTTTGGTGTAATAATTCTTTCTTGATTGCATTAGAACGTGTCAACTTATATTTGGATGTGAAGTAAACCTTTTGATGATGACAACAGGTAGAAATGAGAGCTAAGTTGAACTCATCATATTCTCCATGTCCATACATATGACCATACACATATTTTTATTTTGATGATCTACATTATAACTTAACAAAGCTTGGTAGGTTCTGATTTGATAACTCTTAGTAGATGGTTCGACGATACGTGGTGGGTGATTCGATAGTCATAGAAATATATATGAAATAAAAATATTTTATAAAAACATATATAATGCAAACTGTATACCTTTACCGGCATGTCACGTGGTTTCCTTTATTAGTGGAAATTTATTTCCATGGGGGGTCACTCGTGGTATTAGATCCAGCCAAGGGAGGGGGTCGCGCTTCCTCCATTGCTTGCCACGTCAGACAAGCTAGAATCACTTTATATCACCACGTGGGGTCCCCTTTTTGTTAAAAATTATAAAATTCAGTGGGGCAATTCATTTTAGACCGTTGATTTGATGTTGGAGTGTGTGATCAACCTACAAATAAAACAACATTTATTAATAATAAATTTATGCGATGTTTTATTTCTAAACATAAACAACAAAGTTTAGGATAAAAATTAAAACTAAACTATATAAAAATTAATTATGCAAAATTAATACTAAACTTTAATAACTTTAAAGTTTAATATCTATATGACTATTATTAAAAAAACTAATCAAACCTAAAATTAATGAAAGTATAAGAATTAAAACAATTTAATTAACTAATTAATCCCTACTTAGAATTAAAAAAATTTATTAAAAAATTAGATAATGTTACAACATTAGGCTCCAATTAGGGATGGTGTCTCCCTGCAAGGCACTAAAGAACTATAGACTAGGTGTTTTATTTGTGTACATAACCTTCCTACTCCTAATCAATTCAGCCATGTTGATTAAGTGAAGTGAAACTTTCAGTGCAACCAGCCAAACAAATGATTGTTTGGATGAAATTTACTTCAATTTTTAATCTTGAAACATAAAAGTATGGGCATTTGTAACTAAACATAAAAATTCGATCCATATCAAGGGAAAAAAGAAAATATAACACTTACTTTTCCTAGTGATTTAAGGAAAACTGCAATAGGGTCTTCAAAATTATGAAAGATTACCTCCATTTCTTCGGTGAATACCTCTACTTTCTCCAACTAATTGAATTGATTTTCCATTATAATTAATTTTTCTTTAAATGGCACATACTTATTGAAACATTCTTCAATGTTTTGATCTTCAAATCTCTTTACTCTACTATATATAAAGCTTACTGTGAAAATTCTTGTAAATAATGGTAGAAAAATATTATCTTCCTATTCATGAAAGTCATTTTCATAATTACCATTATCATAAAAAAATAAAAAATAAAAAATAAAATAAAATAAAATAAAAAAATTGATGAATTTTCATTATTTTCTGAAAATGATAATTTAGAAATCTGTCTTTCAATTTTTTTTGTTTCATTATAAAATATTTGCACGTGTTGCTCATAGAAACCATGATTTTCACAAGGATTTGAGACAAAACTTTCTTAGGAAAATACATCATTGAGCTCTTCTTCAATATAAAAATCTTTATGAATATATCCACAACTGACATCCTTTTCAAACAAAATTTCATAAAATTCTTCCTCTTCCTCATTACTATAGGAACAATCTTGTCTATGTTCTAAAACTAATTTAAATCTTTCATTACAACAGTGTTCAAAAAGAAGCTCAAAATATGGAAATTTAGACATCTTTTCTTGAAAATGATAAAATTCATTATGATATTCATTATCACATACCAAATTTCTTAAATCTTCTAAATGTATTTGAAACTCACCATTATTATCCTGAGAAGAAGTATCAATCTGTCAAATAAAATCTTGACTTTTATCTTTCAAAGTAGACAAAGTATTGCACATCCTTGAAAATTTTCATGAATATGTCAATAACAACTATCTTGTTCAGATTCGTCATTAGTAAATTCATTTTCCTTATCATCAAAATTACTTAAAAAATTTATGCACAAATCAGTTTCCCATTTGTTAACATATTGTTGATTTAGAATTTTTAAAGGCTCTTTTTGTTTCTCAACAATATGAATTAAAGAAATATACATATCTAGTTTTCCTTATTCATCTTCTTTTCTTTTCTCATTTGTATCCAAATTCTCACCCTTTATTTGACCAAGCAACTTCCCACAGGCCCATAAATTATTCTCTATCTCCTCAACATTAGTGAACATTTATTTCAAAGTTGGAGACTTCCTTTCTCTGAGATAAAAGGCCAAATCAGGATGATGTGCCATTGCATAATACACCTTGGCAGCAGTTTCAGAAGGTCGAATATCAACTAGGAAATTGTGATAACTATTTTCAAATACTCTATTGAACCTTGTAACGGTCTCATCCTTCCTTCTTTTTATAGAATAAAACTTGGAAAGATATTGATAATGAGATTTCCTTTCAGCCCATTTGTGCAAGAAAATATCATAATAATAATTCCAAGAATTAATAGAATTAGCTGCTAAATCTCTAAACCATCTTCTGACCTCTCCTTCTAAAGAATAAGTGAACATCCTCATAAAAACATCTGCATGTTGACTATATAAGCAATCTATGAAATGTTTGAAGGCTTCCACGTTCTTTTATGCTAAAACATTATTCTTCTCCATTGAATTTAGGAAGATATTTGAAAATTTTGAGAGCTAAATCATGAAAGAAAGATGAAAATTTAAGAGGTTTATATCTATTTATAACCCAAGGATGAATCTTTTCAAGCTATTCAGAAGGTATACTATTGACTATAGGAGATAATATATAAGTCTCATTCTCAACTAGTTTATGAGACTGATTATGTCTTGGAAGAATAGGGATTTGTATTTTTTAATCTAGAGAAATTTTAAAAGATATTGGTATGAGAGGATCGTTGTTGTTTACAAAAGGTATTAATGAAGATAGATTATCTACTTGAGGAACATAAGAAGAAGTTGGGGTTTATTTTTCTAAGAAAAGAGATGATATTTTGAATGCATGATCCTCTGAATGTACAAAATAACAAAAAAAAAAATTCAAATGTATAAGAAAGAGTAGTAAAGGACCGATGAATAAATATAAAATTCCTTGAAATAAACTCACCAATTGGTACTTGATCATTTTACAATGATTTTTCATTTCTTCATCAATGGGACTCACGTCCCAATGGAGTCTTGAAATTTTGATTGGAATCACAATGGAGTCATCGGGTGAATAATTAATTGAAAGATAAACTTGAAACACTTATGCAACTTGTCTAACTCTCATTCACCAGCAAGAATCGGATTTAATCTTTATCATACCCCAGGGAAAATAGTTTGAACCTTCATTCCCCGGCAACAATGCCAAAAAGATGTTGTAACTTGAGATGATTCTTAGCTTCTTAGAAACCATGTAAAGACATATTAAACCAACTTTATATACAAGCTAGCTCTTAGACCAGACGGGGATTCCTTAAAGACAAATATAAATTGGTTTCTCATTGTCATTAAGAAACAATTTATATCATTAAGCACAAATACCATATTTAAATGTTGACGGAAAGGTAAAATAGTGTTGAAAATAATGATAAAAGCAAACTGGAACAATAATGTTGTAACTTTATATATCATAGGTCTAATTGATTGGGCATGGAGTCTTATAGAACAAAGAATAAAGTTTATAGTGGATGGTATAAGAAAATAGAAGCTAATAAATCATTGTGGATACAATTAGTGAGTAAAGAAGTCATTGTTGTTCAAAAATAGAGAGAAAGTGACTAGTTGGGCATTGCTTTAGTGAATCCAACTTTAAAATAAATATAATACATTGAGCATGAAAATGAATTGAGCATAAACATTCAATTCAATCTTAATAATAGTTTATTGAATATATATAAATTGTAGGACACAGTCATGACTAAAATCCTTTCACTATAAATCTTGCTTATGCATAAAAACTTCACACGTAAACAATACTTCAATCAACGAGAAGATGTTGGAAGTGTGGTAAAGATGGGAATTACAAAAGGGACTGCAAGTCAAAAGTGACTAAGAATAATCAAGGATCTGATGAGAAAATTTCGATTGAGAGAAAAACTTCTTCAAACGAAGGAGGAGAAATGTATTTGGCATCGACTAGTACACATTCAGATCATGAAGTTTGGTTGATCGAATTAGGTGCATCTCGTCATATGACACCTCAAAGGGAATGGTTCTTTGAATATGAAAAATATGGAGGATATGTATTCTTAGGGGACTATTCGACAACCAAGACTATTAGACAAGGTATATTTAGATGATTCTAAAGTATGGGAGGAGGAGAACCCTTCCAAGTGTTCTACATATTCTAGGTTTGGAAAGAAATAGAATATATGTTATCACAATGAGTGATGCAAGTGTGAAAATTGTATTTGAGAGGGATTCATGAAAAAATGTTCAAGGAAGTGATGGTATTTATGAGAGGAGTTCGGATTGGAACCATTTACAAGTTGTTGCGGAATGTAGACTTGACTAGATGTAATAGTGCAACTATTTCTGAGGTCAACTCGACTGTGACCGACTCAGCTATTCCTCGTCTAGTCAACTAGACCATGTTATGGAACCACGAGATGGGACATATTGGAGAAAAGGGATTTTGAGCTATGGAGAGCAAAGGTATGGTATATTTCCGTAATTTTTCTTTCGAAGTAGATTTCTATTAACATTGCATCTATGAAAAACACAATCATGAGAGATTCAAATCCGGTGCTACAAGGGGAAAAGGGATTATGGAATTGATACATAGTGATGTTTTTGGGCATGTATCGGTTCCATCACTAGGAGGATATTTGTATTATGTCTCCTTCATAAATTATTTCTCCAAGAAAACATGGTTGTATTTACTAAGAAAGAAATCATAGGTTTTTGGTAAGTTCAAAGAGTTTAAATATCTTGTGGAAAAACATACAGATAAGACGATCAAGGTGTTGAGAACTGGAAACAAAGGTGAATTATGTGGTAAGGAGTTTGAGAATTTATGCAAGCAATGTGGCATAGCATGAAAAAATACCACTCTGTACACCCCTCATCATAATGGATTTGTTGAAAGAATGAATAATATGTTGATGGGAAAGGAAAGGATCATGCTTAGTGGTGTTGGGATAGCACAAGCATTCTAGACAAAGGCAGTCGACACTACCTGTTATATGGTAAATAGATATCCTTCATCGGTGCTAGTTGAATCAACTCCACATGAGGTATGGTTTAGTAAGAAACATTCTCTCACATCTCAGAGTGTTTGGTTGTGATGCATTTTTGCATGTTCCCAAGGAAAAGAGGAAAAAT
Organism: Picea engelmannii; assembly: GCA_009831015.1. Lineage (NCBI taxonomy): Eukaryota > Viridiplantae > Streptophyta > Pinopsida > Pinales > Pinaceae > Picea > Picea engelmannii. The sequence continues at coordinate 99,640 of ML799670.1, forward strand.
CTAGATAATGAGGAAGTTAAGTGTATTTTTATTGGTTACAAGGATGGAATGAAAGGATAGAAGTTTTGGGATTCGGTGATAAGGAAAATAATTTATGATTGATATGTGATATTAAATGAAGTCAAAGGTACTTCCAAGATTGAAGAGGCTCAAAGGGAGAAAGAACTAGAGAAACCTGTGCTTGACTTAAGGAATGAGGAACCTGATTTAGATAGGTCAATTGAATTAGATGATGAGGTGGAACTACATACTCCAGTTGCAAGGAGGTTTGGACAAGGAAGGAAATAATATGAAAGGTATAGTCCAATTGATTTTTGTTAAGCTTCTATGTTATCTACTACTAATGATGATCCTAGATCAGTCACGGATATAGTCGACTCGACAAAGGGTAGACTCTATAAGGATGCCATGATCGATGAAATGGAATCCTTGCATAAGAATGATACATGGGATTTGATCAAGCTACCTAATGGAAAGAAACCCATCGGTAGCAAGTGGTTGTTCGAGAAAAAGTTGAATGTGGCAGGTCAATTCGAGAAGTACAAATCTCAATTGGTAGCGAAAGGGTATTCCCAAGTTCAGGGAGTTGACTTTGGTGATATTTACTCTCATGTTGAAAAAATGACTTCCATCATAGGACTAATGTATCTAGCTATAGCATTTTATCTTGAAATAGAGAAAATGGATGTGAAGATAACATTCCTACATAGGGACCTAGAAGAAGAAATCTACATGAAACAACCTGAAGGATTTGCAGTAAAGGGAAAGAAAGAGTTGGTGTGAAAGATAAAGAGATACATTTATGGTCTAAAGCAATCACCAACAATGTGGCATCAAAAGTTAGACACAGACATACTTAGTTTAGGATTTGTGAGAAGAAGGGATGATCACTATATGTAATCCAAGAAAAAAGGTGAGTGTTTCATCTATGTAGCATTGTATGTCAATGACATGTTGTTGGTTGCAAACAACATGAATGTTATAAAGGAGGTGAAGATGTAGCTATGCTCTAAGTTTAACATGAAGGACCTCGGTGCTTCTAACTTCATTCTGGGAATGGATATTAAAAGAGGTTGGGAAATTAGAAAAATTTGGCTAAATCATAGGAAGTACATTGAAACTATCTTAAAATGTTTCAACATGTAGGAGTGAAAACCAATCAAGGCACCTATTCCTATAGGGTTAAAACTAACTACTCGACAATTTCCATAAAAACAGGAAGAAATAGAGGACATGGCATGTGTTCCCTATGATATTCCTATTGGTATTATGATGTTTGAAATAGTCTCTACTCGACTAAATATTTCCCATGTAGTGGGATTATTGAGCAAGTACATGTCGACACCTAGGAAAGAGAGTTGGTCTATTGTTAAGAGAGTGTTCAAGTACTTTTGTGACACAACCGAGTATGCAATATGTTACCACTTGAGGGAAACCTAAAAGTGACAGAGAATTGAATGTACATGTCTTTATCGACACTGACTAGTCTGGAGATCTTGATCGAAGAAGATCGACCAACAAATATGTGTTGAAGATGTTTAGTGGAGAAATCAATTGGATGAGTAAGAGACAACAGTTGTAGCCTTTCCAACAATAGAAGTTGAATACATGGCAGCCACCCATGCAAGCAAGGAATTATTTTGGTTGCATAGAATGTGTTTAGGGATTGGGTTTGAACAACAAGCCGTGAGGATAAATTGCAATAGTCATAGTGAAATATCCTCGGCAAAGAACCCATCTTATCATTTCAGGATGAAGCATATTGATGTATAATAAAATTTCATGAGAGACATGGTGGAAAGCAAGAAGGTGATGTTGGAGAAGGTAGACAATTTGGAAAACATTGCAAGCTCTTTGACCAAGTCTATGAGTACAGTGAAGTTCTCTTGGTGTATAGAGGTAATGGGAATTGTTTCCCTGGATCAGTGAACAAACTTTAGGTTTTCCTACTTCTGCAAAGAATAAAATAAATGGGAGAATGTTAGGTTGGTACATTCTTTGTAGTAGAAACTCGGTCTAACTAACTAGCTAGTTGAGGATGATTGACTGAGAGATGAATCAATTGGATGGTTAAGTCAAGTATATGGTTGATATATGGTCAAAAAGAAATTCCAACTAGAGGTTGACTAGATAAGTCGATTGGTATCCAGCTGGAGGTAAAACATATAAGTGATTGGAGATTGACTAGATGGTCGATTGGTATCTAACTAGTAGTCGATTGGTTCATAGTCGACTAGTATTTGAGTGGTGGTCAAAAACTGTAATAGAATCTCAATATTCATGGGATCGCAACTAATCATATTCATGGATTTATAAATATTTTGAGCGCCACTAATGAGGGTTTTACATGTTGTAGATGTCTATAAATATAGAATTATGTAATATTGTCTAGGTTACTTCTTGAGAGTTTGAGAAACTTGGTAGAGAGAGTCATGAGTCTATAATGGTCATGAAGATGTAAGTCAAATGGTTGTAGATTTATTCTTATGTTAAAGAAATGGAGTAGGATTATCATTTTCTCTTAGGTGTGGAATAAGGTTAATCATGCAACTCTTTATTCAATGAATGAACAAGACAAAGAAAGAGCAGGAGTCGCTCAAGCATTGCTAGTTTTCCTGGTTAAGGGTTTCCAGGGTAAGTCTATGTGTACTATGTGTGATTACCATTGTTTTATTTTTTTTTAATTGTGTCTTCTATTTCTTGTTTGGTTTAGATCCCCTACATTGAGAAATAAAGTGGAAGAGGAAAAATAAACCCATGGAAAACTCCATTAAAGCAAGAGAAAAGGCAAGTTTAGGTATGGAAAAATGTAGGATTTCAGTAGAGGCTAGTCCAAATTATAGCACAATATATGACACTATTGTTTCTTCTCTATCATTGCAAGAAAAATACATAATTTCAATAGAGAACAACCCATTTCATACCTCTATTGAACCTCCAATGATTGTTTCATCAAGACAAGTTGTTGTGGATGACCAGACTATGATGGATTTACTTGGAGATAACTATACTATGGATGAAATTAGAGATGCAATTGGTGCATATCCTCCTAGTGAAGAAGTTCATGTGGTGAAACCTATTGTTCGACAGTATGAAATTCTAGAAACTACCCATGATCATGTCCACTCTCCTTCCAAAATTGTGACTCCAAAATAGAAAGCTCAAGAGTGCTAGAATACAGGTCCATTGTCCATGCCTAGATTGAGTAGTGTGCATAAAAGAACTCCTAAATGCATCAAATTCAATGAAAGAGTTCTAGAATAACTTGAAGTTAATTTACCTAATAGAAATATTATTTATCAATAATATTAAATTATTAAAGAATATTTTGAACCAAAATATGATGCAACTATATGTCAATTATTTGTGTCTTTGTTAAAATCTAGGAGTTTGATTGTTGTTAGCAGAATTTTAGGCATTAAAAAGTTAAAAGTTCAAAAACAAGTAATCATATTGTTAAAATACTCGTGGATGCTTTTCAAAAAATTGGTAAGAAAACTCATTCTCAAGACCATAATTTAGCTTGACATGTCTTGTCAGAATTAATTGTTATCAAGATCACAAGAAAGCATTGTTTGCTCAAACAAACATCTCATATCATTAAATCCAATGTCAAAAACCTTATAAATTATTCTATTAGACGAGATAGCCTCGACATAGGTGGCCAAACATATTTTTGCATCTTCACTAATAGGCTACCTCATTCTAACATGAAGTTAATTGGAGCAGTTAAGGGACTAGTGCAAAATTTCTGGCATGAGAACATTAGGCCTTCTTCCAAGAAAAAAGATGTAGTAAATTTGAGAAGGGGTTATAGGGAACATGAATTCCACAATAAAAAATTTCTTGACATGACACAAACATAATTGTATGAGAGATTCATAAATGCACATAGTTCACTTAACTTGGGCCAAAGAGATTTCGAGAAATGCAAGCTTTGGTATGGTCAAATAAACACAATGCATAACACATTTTTTTGTCGATAGCACATTGAATATGGTTATTATATATCACATGCACATATCGTGTATTGCATAACATCCTTTTGGAGGAATTCTTAGTTATATTACCACTGACATCATCTAGAGACTTTATTCATAACATCTTGTGTACAAGGCTAGAGGGTTGTACATTTGATAAAAAATATTTCTTAGATGGGACAAGTCCCAGGTGCAGTGGAATGGAATTACTAAGAAAGTGCATCCATGTTAGCGATAAGTATGAATTGGGGAGGAAATAGGTTGACTTTCAAAGCTTGAAATATGTTACGTATGATATTGAGGGAGGGCATGAAAGAAAAAGATACAATTGGTGACTTCCCATGTTAGTAATGAGTACATAAATGGTATTTTTTCTTTCAAATTTCACTTTGAAATGTGATTGGGGGGGGGGGGGGGGGAGCATTGTAATAGTGAACTTAAATGTCTTTATTGTTGTTCTAATATGTATGAGTCTTTGAATTCATCAAGGACTTCTTCGAAAAGACCCAACAATATGTTTAACATGTCCATTGTGGCTCGATGGTAAGACGAGTATTTCATAATATGCAAAGATACATTTCCTATTGGTATTATCTTATCAGTGGTTGATTTTCTTGAGAACTACACCCTTCAACCACAAAATGAGATTCAAAACCAATATTATCACTCAAATAAGGTCCTCATAATGGTCCATATCACATACAGACATGGTCCAGATAGTAATGAAGACAACAAATTTATATTGAAGGCATGTCACTTCTACATAAGGGACGATAGGTGCCATGAATTATCTTATGTACAAAATTGTTTTCAATAGTTCTACAATTGCTTGAAGGAGAATAATATATAAATGGATCGATATTGGATTTGGTCAGATGGTTGTGTGGGGTAGTTCAAAAATGCCTGTGTATTTCAATGGTTGTGTATGTTGCACAAAAAATACAAAGTACCACATATTTGGAACTATTTCGAAGCTAGGAATGGGAAAGGCGAGCATGATGGAGTAGAAATGTGCATCAAAACTCTATTATGCATGCAATAAATGAAGTTCACAACTATTTCCCTCATTCAACACGCAAAATCCATTTTGAATGGTGTTCTTTAGTAATGGTATAGGGAACAAGAAGGAGAGAAGACCAATCAACTAGGAAAGCAAATGTAAATATATATTTTTGGGAGGTGGTTGATGTAGATCGATCACAATCATATGAATGGAAATTGATCTAGGGCACTCATGGATTTCATTCAGTTTGAACATGAGATAATGCTATAGTTGAAATATGGGTGAGAAAAATCTCTTGCTTCTTTGGCCCATGTAGTAGTAGTGAATGGGATGATTGTGAATCCATGGACTAGGTTGATAGATGGGATTGTGAATCACTCCCCGTTGGTCAATGTATAACTATGGAATTATCCAAGTTGTAGGAGGACCAATCAAATATTTCACCATATTATGATCATGTCTCAAATCCCGTACAACTAGGTTCGATGAATATTCTATTAATTTTGATTAACTAGCATGAATGTTATATGCTTTGTTGATTTAGTGGACTCATGTGTTAGCACTCCATTTTTTGTAGGGAACATATACACAGTGGTTTCCCTAAAAGGTAACGAATGGGGAACTGACTATTGGTTAGAACATTTCTTAGAGGGAAATCATATCCTCATTATCTCAACAACTACCTCTGAAGGAAATCAATTTTCGATTGGGTCGATGGTTATTAAAGGAGAATATATAACAAAGGATGAAATAACATAGAATAAAGATGGTTATGCACTTAAATATTATAGATTAGGTGAATTTGTATACCACTTTACGAACTTAGTTGTCAGTACAAACCTCAAACTATAAACAATGCCAAGGAAGAACTCATCAAAGGTACGATACTTCCTACCTTAATTTGAGCATGAGAAGTTAATGGAGACCATTAGTATTAGAAGTTGTCCTGATGTACTACTTAAATGGCCATATGTAAGTAGACAAGTATGCAGTTTGTTTGTTATTTTTTGTTATATTTCGAGATATGTGTGTTGTTTTTTATTTTTGTTCAATTTTCAGTTAACTTTTAAATGACTCTTAATTGTTCTTAATGAATGATTCTAAATTGGTTGTCTTTCATGTTGCCTAGGTTATCCAAATAATCATAGGCACATGGAGGCCAATCAATAATAACAATGGTTTTTTTCAACACTAATGTTGTGGCCACAACTACCCCCTTTCATTTTCCTTTTTTTGTAAGCAAAGGGAAAGGGGCCCCTACTAAATTTGAACTCTAATGCCCAACCCACTACTATTGTGATCCTACTGAATATTTTTTATCCATATTGAGGAGGTTATGGATTTTATATCTATATTGATTATTTACCTTTGAGAAGGTTTTTCATAACCCATGTTATCTTTTGATCTTGTACTTTCAAATTTTCTTCATTATACCTTTGATTGGTGATGTTTCTTTCATCCTTGTGTGATGAGATTGACATGTTTTCCTTTTGAACCTTTTGCATTAAATGATTTTGGTGGATTTAAAGGTGTTTGTTGATCCTATCTAATTGCATGGTTTTGATGCTCTATTTTATGACTTGGAGAGAATGTCCTTTTAAGGATATATTGTTCCCCTATGTATTATCTTATAATATTATTTTACTACATCATTGAGAAGTAAATGTTGGAAATTATGTTTTCATTGATGCCAAATATAGGGGCATACATTGTCATTGATGTCAAATAGACATTTATGGGCATCTATGTGCAAAGATGACTATGCGCGACTATGCAGACTAAAGAAAATCAGACCAAACAGATAGAGGAAGTTTCCTTACTGCAAATCAAACCAGACAGAAGAAGAAGAAGAGAATGTTTTTTTTTTATGAGGTTTTGTCAACAATCAATTCGAAGCAGTATGAAATCATCTAGAATGTGAAGAGTTATTTGGAAAAGTAATTACAACTTTCTAAAGCTCGTTGACGTAGAGGAATAAGTTTTGTGCATGCAGGGGAGAAGTGGCTAAGCCTTTGTGGTGAGTAGATGAGAAATCATAATTGGAAGTTGAATGAGATGTAGATTTGAGTGAAAATAAGTCTGGTGAGGGAGTCAAAGTAAGATTCTTAAGGCACAATAGAAGCATGTCCATGAAATCTATATATCCCACATGCATAAAGAGAATCAACTTCGAAAGTTTTGTATTGCAAAATAACCTTTATGTAACTTGAAAGTAAATAGAAGAGTCATGGAACCATGTGCAAGGTGTTAAATTTTGGTGTGGAGGATTGTGAATCCAAAGTTTGTTAAATCCTAACTGTTCACCTCTATAGATCAACGGTTAAGATCAAATATTGGAGTCTGACACTTGGTGGGCTAGCTCAATCATGTCAGTTCCATGATAGAAACCTCATCAGTGTCATGTATATAGTTATATGAATGCCACATCAGAGGAAGTCCACGTCAGTGATGCCACGTGCAGTGTCACATATCAGGACACGTAGTGATGCCATGTCATCTAGTACATGAAAAATACGTCCATGTGGAAGCAACCTCATCTACAACATCAACACAAGAGATCTTGAAAAATGACTAAGTACCAAGACATCACAAAGATAGTAAGCATGGTGGATAATCTAGAGTATGTGAAGAAATGGACATGAACTCGTGGACCTGTGGTGAAGATATTGAAAAGTGGCTAAGTACCAAGAATCGTCAAACATAGATGTCTCGAAAATGAATAAGTATGGAAATGTCTCTTAGAGCACAGTGAACTATGAGAAATTGTCCAAATATAAGAGACATGTGGTAGGAGTTTCTAAAAATCAAATAAGTGTCAAGAATTACTCGAATGAATGAGGTCATAGATATAGATTTGAGGAGATGTTGTAGACTCACGTCCTGTTGTGCAATTTCGAGAATTGGATAAGTATCAAGAATGACTAGGTAACAATAGATGTTGAAGAAGAAATGACTAATTACCAAGAATAATCGGTCAGATGGATGAGTTCACAGAGACATACAAGTGAATCAAAAAAAGGCTTAGACCCGCAGTGAGATGTCAAAAATTGTCTAAGTATGAGGAATTGATTAGACGATCTGTAAGGTTGCCACTTGTCACAGATCGAACATCCTAGAGAGTGAGGGATATGATAGCCTAGGAATTCACCACTTGTCATAGATTAGATGGCCCAGAGAGTGAGAGATTTGATGGCCTAGGAGGTCATCACTTATCACATATCAGAGAACCCAAAGAGTGATATATCTAACGACTCATGATGTCTCGTGGACCCATGGTGAAATACTTAGAAAAGTTTCTCTAAGTATGGGTGCATAGTGAGTACGTTTGAATTTGAAGGTGCATTCTGGAGGCCATGGAGATATGAAATGATATTCCTTACACCTGCAAAGAAGTGCTTGGGAATGCATCTAAGTATAGGTGAAAAATAGGTGCGGCAGAACTTGAGGGTGTAATTTGGAGGTCACAAAAGTTTAAAATGAAGAAGAGATATACCCTAGACCCGTGGTGAAACCATAAAGATAGATAAACGGTTGATATCATTCTAAGATCTAATCAGATGGTGGTTGTAAACTGAAGACCTGGTGGTCTCGATATGATAAAGAAGAATAGATCCACAACTGAGATTTAATTGAGAAGATGATTTGACAGTTGTCGAGCATTGAGGGAATATTGTGTGTTTTGTGGACAATGAAATATATCAACGATTGAGATCGAATATTAATATGGCATCAAGGTTCATGTTATGTCTAGAGAAGCATATGGCATGCCATGAAAGGAAATTAAAGACCAGGTTCAAATGATATTTTTCTAAAATGATTCAAGGAGATTCAAAGGAATCTGGATTCGATCCCATGGCAGTATTTTTTTGGATATGTGGACCAACATTTGGGTGTGTTTTGTATAAATAATTATGCTCAAGTCCATTTTATGTGTGAAATAATTGAGAAAGTATGGAAGAGTGAGAAGTGCAAGTAAGTGTGAAACATGTGAAGAGAAGCTCTGAGGATTTGAGGTCCAAGGATGCTATAGAATGAAAGGAATATAATGTAAGGGTGGTTTGGAGGTGCAAGAACAAAGTAACTTCTAGAACTATGCATATTGAGAACTATGAAAGCAAAGACAGAGCAGCAGACTTGTGTAAATGATGGCTTGTAGAAAAGAGATAATCTAGTATTATTGACAACATGGGGAGATTGATGTTTCCAGTAAAATTGGTATCTAAAAGCATAGCTGATTTTGCGCTCAGCTAAGTGAGATTGGTGTCTCCTACAGGTGGGTGCCTACAATTTTAGTAGTTGTAGGTCGGTGCCTACAGGGAGAACTGAGTTGGTGCTCAGTTCAAGAGATTGGTATCTCTTGCATATTGGTGTCCCTTGCATATTGGTGCCTACAAACATTATTGTTGATTTGGTTCTCAAGAGAGGATATTAGTGTCTCCTATAGGTTAGTTCCTGTAAACATTGTAGCAGTACGTTGGTACCTACAATATTTTATAAAGAAAAGTTTTGTGGTTTTCTCCCATTTGGGTTTCCACTTTAAATCTCTGTGTATTATGGATTATATGTGTGTATGTACATTTCTCATTAATTGTTTATGACTTGTGAAATAATGAATTGATAAATATTGTAATAAAAGAAAAAATAGTCTTATACTGATTCATATTGTAATAAAAGAAAAAATAGTCTTATACCGATTCACCCCACCTCTCAATATAATTAAGTGCGCCAAAAATTGGTATGAAAGTGTGTTCCTTCAAAAACAGTCTAACCATTGGAAGGTGAATCCTTGTAGAAAACATGGATAAGGAAGGTTTTTCCACAAACAAAGTTCCATTGTTCTATTGATCAAACTATGCATTATGGAGCATAAGAATGAAAACGTATTTGAAGTCACTTGGGTATGATGTCCAAAGTGTAGTTGAGAATGGTTACACAGCTTCGACAACTCCACGAGTAGATGCAGCTGAAAAGAAACTAAGTTACTATGATTCCAAGGCCATGAGTATAATCCTATGTGACCTGGTAGAATTAGATTTTGTCAAAGCCATGCATTATACTTCAGTAAAAGAGATGTAGGACAAGCTACAAAAAATATATGAAGGAGATGACAAAGTCAAGAAGGAAAAATTGCAAACCCATAGAGGTCAATTTGAGACTATTACGATGAAAGAGGAAAAGAGTATTGCAAGCTACTTTCTTCAACTAGATAAGATTGTCAAAACCATCAAAGGATTGGGTGAAGAGGTTAAAGAAACCATTATTGTGTGAAAAGTGCTTAGTTCACTTCCCTCAAGATTTAACCCCAATATATCTACCATTTAATAAATGAAGGACCTAGACAATCTGACAATGGATGGATTACATGGAATTCTCAGTGCATATGAAATGAGTATAGAAAAGGATAAACAAGAAAATATATCGAGGAAGGAAGAATCCTTCAAGTCACCAAAGAAGATAAATACAAAAGAATACAAGACGAGTGATAGCTCAGACAGCAAATTAGATGAGGAACAAGCCATCTTTTTTAGAAAGCTCAAAAGAGGATCAAGCAAATACAAAGGTAATATTCCCTTTATATGTTTTGATTTTGGAGGAGTACTACACTTTGCTAACAAATGTCCTTATGCAAAGAATGTAAATAGTAATGTAAAATAATATTCTAGTTTCAAAAGGTACAAGAAGGGTGAGATTGAAAAGAGGAGGAAGTTCTACAGACAAAAGAAGAATCTATATACAATGAGGACAACAACTCTTTAGATGATAGTGACAGTGAAACAAAAGAAATTCTCTTTACGGGTCTAGAAACATAGACAGATGTCCTAAAAAATAGAGACACTGATGGATTAAATAGAAGAAGACAATTTTGAAAGTGATGCAAAAGTAGATCCTAAAGAAAAACTCATTAGTGCCCTGGAAGAAATAGACCAACTCAAAGAAAAGACCAGGAAGTAGAAAATGAAATTGCAAAAATATAAAGAGGAGGAACGTGATCTTGAAGAAATAGAGAAGATAGTAATTATCCTTAAAAATCAAGTAGAAGAGGCAAAGAGAATTGAAGAATTCTTAAGATCCCAGCTAAAAGAAAAGGAAGATAGTTGCAGCAGTCTAGAATCTGAAATAGACTATCTAAGAAAGGAGTTGGAAAAATCACATACCAACACCAAATTTGAAAAGAGATCTAAAACCTTGAATGAAATCCTAAATTGTCAAATATCACCATTCAACGGGACTAGTATTAGGTATAGTGGAAAGAAAGAGGTTGCTAATGAAGAAGCCTTAACCTCTTCAAAATAGTCAAGTGAAGAAAGGACCAAAAGTTGTGTTGACATAATCAAGAATTCTATCAAGGTTGAATACAACAGGAAGGAAGATCAATATGTTCCACAGAAGACAAATATTCATCACAAGGACAGAATCAGAAAGACTCTTCCATCATTATGGAATCACTCAATCAAGTACCAAAATTATTGCTTTGGTTATTGTTACTCTTGCAATGGTTTTGGTCATAAAGAAATAGATTGTAGAAAAAATGTAAGAGATGGTTATATGAGGAACAACAACAGAGATACCCATGGATTCCCAAGGAGAAATTACAAATATTTTTCCCCTTTGTTGAACTATAACATCATATGTTATAACTGCAACAATTTTGGAAAGATAGAAATTTTTTGCAGAAGTGATTTCAAAAACGATCAGAAAGAGGAAGCCCCAAAAATCATGGAAAGAAATTGAGAACAAAATAAAGAAAAATCTATGTTGATTCAAGATGCACGTCATGCAAAAAAGAATAAGGATAAGTGGTTCATTGTCAATGGGTGCTCTAGTCACATGATAGGAGACAGAACAAAGTTTATCACCCTAAAGAAGAATGAAGGAAGTGTTACCTTTGGAGACAATGGCAGGTCAAAGATAGTTGGAAAAGGCACTCTCAATCTTGACAATGGAAGAGCTAAAGTGGAAAAGGTTTTATGTGTTTAAAATTTGAAACATAATCCTCTTAATGTAAGTTGGATTTGTGACCAAGGACACACTCTTACTTTTGACTCCCGAGAATGTGAGATCAAAAAAGAAAATCCAGGCAAGTTGGTTGCAAAAGCAATCAGGACCCCAAACGATGTATACATTCATGATGAAATTAATGGATAAAAATGCTTCATGGGGAAGATATATGAAATTTGGTTGTGTCATAAAATAATGAGTCATATGAACTGTTAAGAACCAAACATCAATATAGCATAGAAAAACCTCAAGAAAAGTACTCAACGCCTTGAAAAAGAGATAATATCAGATAATAAGCCTCTTCGAGGGGGCAACCTCCTTTTACCCCACTTAAATGTTCAAGTCCAA
>ML799670.1:116867-135571 GCA_009831015.1 Picea engelmannii
AATCAAGGGTGAGATTCAAGACAAAGGAATATGCAACATCCAAGCCATTGGAACTTGTGCATACAGATCTTTGTGGACCAACAAGAACAAAAATCTTGGAAGGAGAAAGCTATCTTATGTTTCTCATTGATGATTATACAAGAATGACTTGGGTTTACTTTCTCAAAAATAAATCTGAGGCATTTGAAAATTTCAAAGAATTAAAAGATTTAGTTGAGAATGAGAATAATCTGAAAATCAAATGTTTAAGGTCAGATAATGGAGGTGAGTTCACATCCAATGAATTTGAAGAATCTGTGAAACCCATGGAATAAAAAGACAATATTCAGCTGCAAGAACTTGTCAACAAAATGGAGTAGTTGAAAGGAAAAATAGACATCCACAAGAAATCGCCAGGACATTGTTAAATGAAGAAAAAATATCATATAGATTTTGGAGAGAAGTAGTTTACATTGTTGTCTACATACTAAACAGAGGGAAAATTAGAGTCAACAGTGACAAGACACCCTATGAACTATGGAAAGTTCAACCAACATCTGTCAAACACTTCAGAATATTTGGAAGCAAGTGTTACATCAAACGATATGATGAGGATATAGGAAAGTTTGACTTGAGAGCATATGAAGGAATTTTTCTTGGATATTCATCAAGAATCAAAGCCTATAGATGTTACAACAAAAGACTGTTGAATATTGTTGAAAATGTTTATGTCAGAATAGATGAAGAACTACCACACAAGAAAAAATTGGAAGCGGAAGAAATGGATTATATCAAAGAAGAAGAAGAAGCATATGAAGAATAAGAACAATAAAATGAAGAATAAAAATAAGAAGAAATAGAACACCAAGACACACAAACAACATCCAGGTTTGTGCAGAAAAATCATCCTGAACACTTAATTCTTAGTGATAAAAATGCTCATACTCAAACTAGGAGAAAACTGGCAAGCAATTATGAACATGTAAATCTCTCTTTACTATCCAAAATAGAGCCTAAATGCTTTGCAGAAGCAAGAAATGATGAACATTGGGTAAATTATATGGAAGAAAAGATAAACCAAATTGAGAAAAATCAGACATGGGAACTTGTCTCAAGACCAGAGGATAAAAATGTGATTGGTACAAAGTGGGTATTCAAAAATAAGTTGAATGAAGATGGAAAAGTAGTAAGAAATAAAGCAAGACTGGTCTGTAAAGAGTATGCTCAAGTAGAAGGTATTGACTTTGAAGAAACCTTTGCTCATGTTGCAAGACTAGAATCCATTAGAATGTTTCTAGAATTTGCAAGCTTCAATAATTTTAAGGTGTATCAGATGGATGTCAAGTCAACATTCCTGAATGGAGATTTAGAAGAAGAAGTGTGCATTGAACATATGAAGTATTATTATTGCCAGAAGATGCAAATTATATTTGCAAATTGAAGAAAGCAGTTTATGGATTAAAGCAAGCTCCCAGAGCATGGTATTCAAGACTTGGAAAGTACTTGCAACAACAAGGTTTCAAAAGAGGAACAATAGAGAGCAATCTTTACATAAAAATAGATAATATAGATATGTTAATCATTGTAGTTTATGTGGATGATATCATTTTTGGAAGTAATGTTGATAGAATGAGCCAAAAGTTTGCAGAAAATATGCAAAAATCATTTAAGATGTCCATGCTTGGAGAATTACCATTCTTTTTAGGATTGCAGATTACTCAAACCAACAAAAGCATATTCATTTCCTAGATGAAATATATCAAAGAGATGTTGAATAAGTTTGAAAAGGAATATGAAAAACATGTCATCACACCCATGATCATTGGTTCTATTCTAAGTAAAGAATATGAATCAAAGGAAGCTAATCAAACCTTGTACAGATCAATGGTAGGAAGCCTTCTGTATGTAACAACTTCAAGACCAGATATCATGTAAGCATTAGGGATTGTTTCAAGCTACACCAAAGGAAACACATGTGTAGGCAGTAAAAAGAACATTCATATATCTAAAAGGGACATTAAACTTTGGTTTATGGTATCCCATAGGAAAAGACTTTACTCTAAAATCTTACATAGATGCAGATTGGGCAGGTAGTGTGGATGACAGAAAAAGCACTAGTGGCAGAGAATTCTTTTTGGGAAACAATCTAGTGTCTTGGTTTAGCAAGAAGCAATCATAAATTTCCCTATCCATATCAAAAGCGAAATACATTACAACAGTAGTGTGTTGTACATAATTCCTCTAGATGAAACAAATGTTGAAGGGAATTCAGGTTGTAACACCCTATTTTCCCCCATAATTGTAATTATCCTTAAGAATTCATATGATGTGATTATGAAGCATGTAATTTTGTTTTAATTATTTAAAAATCCAAATAGCTAACTGAGAGGGAACAACCTTGAAAGTATTGTCCATGATACACAAGTGGGAATTGATGAAGTAGGGATTGATTGAGTGGTTAGGCAAGGTGGAGCTAAGATGTTTTTATGAATAAAATAGGAAGATTTTTAGCAATCCATCTTATGCTTTCGATGCATAAAAGTACACCTACTAGTGTACCCAAATCAATGGAAAACCATGTGACAAATTATGGAGGTTGGATCAGTGGTTGAGGCGGTTAATAATGGTTGACGGTTTGGTCTCTTGGAAAGGGAAAGGGTTGATTGGATGACCTGATGTAGATGACACCACAGACTTAACTCTGCATGATAGGAACTACCAAATATGGGTTGTGTATGCAGGAAAAACATGAGAATCCCAAGCATGTTGAAGGAGGAAGAGACCAAAATTGTAAAAGACACCACTATACCATAGCAAACCACCAACAGGAAGAGATATGTGGGAAGGATATAAGGACATGCACACAGGAAGAAAAGAGAATCATGCATGAGAATAAATATTTAGTCAGCGAGAGTAGCATGAGAATAATAGAGCACATAGTGCAAAGGAAAAAGACACTCTGAGAAAGAGTATAAGAGCGACAAGTTCACAGGCTAAGAGCATAGTGAACAGAGGTGTTCATTGGATTTGATTGAAGAGAAGGAGAAAGTGGAGATATTTCCTTGAAGAAAATAGGAATCTTGTCCAATTTTATGATGATCACCCTGGAAGAGAAAAGACTCGGATCCATATTGGAGAAATAGAGGGTTACAACTTGGTACTTATTGGATAGAAAACAGCACTGGTAAGGAGAGGTCACTCATGGACTGTATATCAAAGAAGGGACTCCCTTATGCAGAGAAAATCCAGTTGATAAACTACCTAATAAACCTGTAGAGACCCTGAGCTCAATGGGAAGGGGGAAACTTTTGTTGTTTTCAGAGGAGAAAGAAGAGTAACCTTCTTGTATCATCCTAATCTTGGAAACCAGTTGAATCATTTCCCTTGTGGTATCATGGCTTGGAACGGGGGTGGAATACTATAGGAAGACACTTTATAGTATGGCCTCAAGTTGGGAGGAAAGGCATCCTCTCTTATTCAGTTGGTTGTGGACATTTCCCTGATCTGATAAGTATTTAACTTGATCTATTTAACAGTGCATGAATGATGAAATTATGTATTTTTTTCTTTAAATGGGAAATGAGAATTCTTATAATCAATGAATGGAACCCCTAAGTAATTGGGATATGCTCATTGTTGTCATTTTTTGACCTATTAAACTATGAATTTGAATAAGGGTGGACAATTTGTGTCCCTAAGGACCTTGCATCCTTGGAGGAAAGTTTACAAGATATGGATAAAAACTTTGTTTACATGGTGGTGCAAGTGTCCTAATGTCTAGGAGATCCCTATGAGGTATAGAGGATGTTGATTCCTCCGGAAATATCTATCTTTATGTGGAAATATTGCAAGATATGAAAGAAGCTCATCTCTGATGAAGTGGAAATGATTTTGATGGTCTTGGAGCGATATTTCGACTCTTGAAGACTTAGTAAAATCCTTGATGAAACCTTGAAAGTTGGATAAGTCCCTAGTTCAGACATTAATCAGTAGAGAAAACTTGTGTTGGTTCGGGAGAATTTATCGTCATCGATTCAACAGGGCTATTAATCTCATCCTTTCATTGGGGAAGGAATCATCGTCGAGAAGAATCGAGTGTCGGGACTTATGTGAAGTCTGAGGATGATGACGAGGTTCTAGAGACGATATAAAGATTGTCGATTCATCAGGAGAGACCTCGATGAGATATGTACTGTTGGTGCCAGATGCATCATCATCGAGGTATATAAGGTTTTTGAAGTGAGTGATGATTCTATAGAGCACTAACAACAATGGAGACCCTAAAAATATATGAGAGCCATATTTTGGTACATGGGTGAGAGTTGATATCCATCATAGATTGTCGTAGGTTTTGATTAAGGGAAAAGGGGGTGATGACATCATGTTGATGTGGCATGCTAGCATGGTAGCTAGAAAATTCCATTGATGTGACATGTGTCACCAATGGAACGGTCAATGGACATGAGTGGTCTCGGATGGGAGTTGGAAGCCCTTATGGCTTCGACTCCAATCTAGACCATTGGATCTAGATATTTTCATATATCATTCATTCATCGAAGGATGTTGGGAATGGGTCTAGAAGTGAGGATAGGATCATGTTTTCATGAAGACAAAGTCTTAAGGTCAAATGACATTCATTGATTAGGAAGGAGGCAAGACGAAATCTCAGTCGTTGATCAGTGTAGGTCCCACCCAGTCCATCTTAGGAAATATCGAGAGTGTGGATGTTGATAATAGTGAAATTCGGGGGCGTTGATGTGATCAAATCCATCGAAGGTTAGACCAAAGCACCATCAGATCTAGGAATGGTTCATTGAGTGGATCGACATCAGAACATTCAATGTTGGGGTATTTGGTGCTCCTTGGGAGTAGAATCCCCAATGACAACAAAGTAGGCCTAAGTGATCGAGGTCGTTGACCTGAAGGACCCATTGGTCCAAATGGAAGAAGTCGCACCAACACCACATAAAATGGAACAAGTGGTCAAAAGCCATGCAAATGCCACATGGAATTAAGGTGGATTTTGACAATGAGAACTTGGAAACTTTGGGAGGCTATAACTTTAGATCCAAAGATAAAATTTGAGCATGGTCACAATTTTTTAAGATCTCTCAGTGAGAAGAATTCATCTATGTTTCTTAGGATTAGATAAGAGCTAAGTTGTGAAAGAGAAATCTTAACATCCCACCAGCCTAACATAGGGTTAGGGGGTCAGTTTTGCTACACAGGTAGAGTATAATCAACCAATATCAATATTGTGTGACAATATTAGTGCAATAAATATCTCCAAGAATCATTTCGTTCATTCAAAGACAAAGCGCATTCCAATAAAGTATCATTTCTTAAGAGAGCATGTCATAGAACATAATGTCAAGTTGGAATATATTGGCATAAATGAATAGGTTGTTGATATCTTTACAAAACCTCTTCCTAGACAAGTGTTTCAGTATCTCAAACAAAAATTGGGGGTGGTACCTATTCCATCCAGTCACTAAAGTACTCCAAGAGGAGCACAAGATTAGGGGGGGCTGCAGAAAGATGAGAAAGGTGTTGCTTATAGAACAAAGAATAAAGAGTACAATTTAAAGGTGAGAGAAACCCTTTGCCATTGATATCAAAAAGGGAGAGTACATAGAAAGGGTGAGATTAGTAGAACGAGAGACGTATAGGAAGTACCAAATAACTAAGTGTCACCGTCAACAATAAAGGGGGAGTTTGTTGGAAATCATGTCATCATTGATGTCAAAGATGGGGGGAGACATTGTCATTGATGTCAAAGAAACATCGATGGGCCTTTGTGTGAAAATATGACTATGTATGACTATGAAGACTAGACAAATCCATATCAAGCAAGCAAAGGAAGTGTCCTTACTGCAAATCAAACCAGACAAAAGAAGAAAAGAATGTTTTGTGTGTTGATGGGGTTCTGTCAACGATCAATCCAAAGAAAGATGAGATATAGAAGGTGAAGAGTTATGTTGCAAAGTAATTATAGCTGGTTGAAACACTACGGGGCAAAGGAATAAGTTTTGTGCATGCAAGGGAGATATGGCTAAGCCTTTGTGGTGAGAAAATGAGCAATCATAGTTGAAAGTTGAACAAGATGTAGACTTGAGTGACAATAAGTCTAGTGAGGGAATCAAAGTAAAAGTATTAAGGCACAGAAGAAACATGTCCATGAAATCTATATCTCCCACATGCATAAGGAGAATCAACTTTGAAAGTTTTATATTGCAAAAACACCTTTATGTAACTTGAAAGTGGATGAAAGTGAATAGAAGATTCATGGAACCATGTGCAAGGTGTTAAATTTTGGTGTGGAGAAATGTGAACCCGGAGTTGTTTAAATCTTGATCATTCATCTCCAAAGATCGATGGTTAAATTGAAGATTGTGGTTTGATAATTGATGGGCCAACTCAATCACGTCAGTGCCATGATAACAACCTCATAAGCACCAAGTGTCCAATAAAATGAATATCACATCATAGGAAGTCCACTTGCAATGTCATGTGTCATGACACGTAGTGATGCCATGTCATCTGGTACATGAAAAATGTGCCCATGCGAAAGCCACCTCATCTGCAACATCAACACAATAGATCTTGAAAAATGACTAAGTACTAAGACATTGTGGAGATATTGAGCACGATGGAGAATCAGGAGTATGCGAAGAAATGGGCACGAACCCACAGACCTGTGGACCCATAGTGAAGATCTTGAAAAATGGCTAAGTACCAAGAATCAGTCAGACATAGATGTCTCGAAAATGACTAAGTATGGAAATGTCTCACGAAGTGCAGTGAACTATGATAAATTGTCTAAGTATAAGAGACTCATCGTAGGAGTTTCGAAAAATCAACTAAGTGTCATACCAAGAATCAGACAGACATAGATGTCTCGAAAATGACTAAGTGTGAAAATGTCTCGTGAAGTGTGGTGAACTATGATAAATTGTCTAAGTATAAGAGACCAGTCGTAGGAGTTTCGAAGCATCAACTAAGTGTCAAGAATTGGTCAGACGAATGAGGTCATATATATAGATTTGGGGAGATGTTGTAGACCTGCGGCCCATGATGAAATTTCAAGAATTGGATAAGTATCAAGAATGACTAAGTACTAACAAATTTCGAAGAAGAAATGACTAAGTACCAAGAAAAATTGGTCAAATGGATGAGGTTGTAGAGATAGAATAGCGAATCAGGAAAAGGCTTAGACCTGCAGTGAGATGTCAAAAATTGTCTAAGTATGAGGAATCAATTAGACACCCCAAGAGGTTGTCACTTGTCACTGATCGGATGGCCTAGAGGGTGAGAGATCTGATGGCCTAGGAGGTCACCACTTTTCATATATCGAACAACCTAGAGAGTGAGAGATATGATGACCCAAGAGGTGGCCACTTGTCACAGATCGGATGACTCAGAGAGTGAGAGATTAGATTTCTCATGATGTCTCATAGACCCATGGTGAAATACTTAGAAAATTCTCTAATTATGGGTTCAAAGTGAGTATGACGAAACATGAATGTGCATTCTGGAGGCCGCAGAGGTATGAAATTGTATGCCTTAGACCAGTGAAGAAATGCTTGCAAATGCGTCTAAGTATAGGTACAAAATAGGTGCGACAGAACTTGAGGGTGTAATTTTGAGTTCACAAAAGTTTAAAGTGAAGAAGAGATATTCCCTAGACCCACGATGAATCCATCAAGACAAATCGATGGTAGAGATCAATCTAAGATATATTCAAGCGGCGGTTGTAAATTGAAGGCTTAGTGGTCCCAATATACTAAAGAAGAATAGATAAAGAGCGAATATTTAATTAAGAACATGATCTGATGACTGTTGAGCATTGAGGGCATATTGTTTATTTTGGTGGATAATGAAATAGATCAATGGTTGAGATCGAATCTTAATATGATTTGATTGTTGTTGAGCATCACAGTTTATTACTTTGTCCAGAGAAGCAAATGGTGTGCCATGAAAGGAAATTGAAGGCCAGGTTTGAAGGGTATTTTTGCAGTATGATTCAAGGATATTCAAGGAATATGGAGCCTACCCCATGGTATTATTTTTTTAGATATGTGGAAAAACCTTTGGGTGTATGTTTTGTATAAATAATGATGCTTGAGTCCATTTTTTGTGTTAAGGAATTGAGAAAGGATGGAAGAGTGATAAGTTCGAGTAAGTGTGGAATGTGTGAAGAGAATCTATGAAGATCTAAGGTCTGAGGATGCTAGAGAATGAAAGGAATATAATGTAAGGGTGGCTATGAGGTGCAAGGAAAAGAGAAATTTTGGAACTATGGAGATTGAGAACTGTGACAGCAGAGACAAAGCAGCGGACTTGTGTTAATGAAGGCTTGTAGAAAAGACATAATCTCGTATTATTGACAGCTTAAGGAGATTTATGTTTCTAGTAAAATTGGTATCTACAAGAAAAGTTGAGGTTGTACTCAACTTAGGGATATTGGTGTCTCCTACAATCTACAATTTTAGCAGTTGTAGGTTGGTTCTTACATGGAGAACTAAGTTGGTGCTCAGTTGAGGAGATGGGTGTCTCCTGCAGGTTGGTGCCTTCAAACATTATTGGTGAGTTGGTGCTCAGGAGAGGATATTGGTGTCTTTTGTAGGTTGGTTCCTATAAACATTGTAATAGTAGGTTGCTACCTACATGATTTTATAAATAATTTGTGGTTTCATCCCATTTGGGTTTCCACTTTAAATATCTACGTATTGTGGATTATATGTTTGTATGTACATTTCTCATTAATTGTTTATGACTGGTGAAATAATAAATTGATAAAGATTGTAAGAAAAGAAAAAACAGTTCTATATTGATTCACCCCCCTCTCAATATAATTAAATGTGCCAACAGTGAATGGCTCACTTGGATGAAAAGAAAATTGTTCCTTTATATATTGTACTTGTTGTATTCATATTTGTGCTCAAACTCTCATGTGTTAATCTTATCCTTCAACTTAAGATCTATAAACAAAATCATAGGATCAATAATCTATTCTAAGAGTTTGGGATTGTTCTAATTTTCAAGACACCTATTTATAGCAGCATTTGTCCATAAAAAACCAAGATCATATATGATTGTTTCTAAGGAATTCTTGCTATCCATTTCATCCTTATTGAAGAATTCCATCTCTTCTTCATACATTTGTTGACAAAAACTAGGAAGAATGTGATATTTATAATGTATTAGCAAGTATCTTCTTCCTTATATAACAAAGTTCTTTCTTTCCTGTGGTTGTAGGAGCAAGGTTACAAAGCCACTTCCTTTATCAAATACCTATGTTTTTTTCTTAAAAGTCCTCAAGAGAATCATGTTGAAACAGAGAATTGTGTGTATTTTGTTAAGGAAGACAAGAAGCTCTAGAGCAAGGCCTCCCATTCATTATCAAATATGCAAGCCTTGTATTCCTTTACTTAACTGTATTTGAGAATCCCTTTTTCCTTTTTCTCTTGACCAGATTCCCCTCTTACCAAATTTCCACTTTATTCAGCACTCAAGATTGAGCCTTATCCTTTCCCAAAATCTCGTTTAGATTTTACCTTATCAACATATACTTTAGTATATGTTTTCCATTCCAAGGTTTGAGTCTCATCATACCATTTCCAGAATCTTGATCTATATCAGGGACCTAGGTCATCAAAGTGTTAATCCTATAATACCTTTATACCTTCCTAAAGGCCAAATCCCACAAGCCTACTGGACTCCTAGACTCTCCCTTTCCAACACTTCCCCGTTAGAAAGGTATGTCATCATGCTCAAGTCACTCACAAGTCGCATACCTATCAAGTTCTCCCTTTGTGAGCCTATCTATTTGGGATATTCATTAGCAATGTTTCATATTAACCTGCACCTTGCATGCCTTGCAGACTTCGTTAAGGTTTTTGAATAGTCACCTTCCCCATGGGATATTCTTCCCCACTAGCCAATGAGAGAAAACCATGTAAGTCTTCGATCACAGTTTATGTGGGGAATCCCCATGTGCATGCCCATCATGAAAATAGGGTCTTGTGCTCCTTTACCTATGACCCATGAGCGAATTTAATCCATTTTATGTGCATGGTTTTTTTCTATTGGGATTGTATTTTATTGTTCCACACATACCCACATCCCGTAGGCCGCAAGACATGTGGATTAATCCTCACGGGAATTTGAATGGGATCCCTTTTCAACATTCATTTGATCTTATCGCAAGCCTTGTGAGATTCCCCCCTTTTAGACTTTCCCCAAACCCAATGCAGCCCGCAAGCCTATTTACCCGCGATCCCGAAGACCTACTTCATCGTTAGCCAATCATATTATTCTGATGTTGGATTATTTTTTAGTTCCAAGTATGGTCAAAGAAAAATATAGTTGGGCCCTACATTTCCCTATATATTTCCTATTTCCATAGATAGATTACATGAGATGGATTAAACCATATAACCTCAATATAATCAATCTCCCTAAAGCATATGGGATGAATATTTGAACCTGTAAATCAATGGTCAAGATCCACCCCAATATTAATTCAAAGGAAATTGAGTGTTATCATTGAAAACGCATCTCTCAAATTATAGATCGTCAAATCAAGTACAAATTGGCCCATTGAAGAACTAGAACAACAAAGGATGTATTATTGAAACCCTTTTCCCTAAGGAGAAGATGAAACACCCAACATATTTGAACAAGGGAATAGAGATGACAAAGAAAATTGAAAAGAGTTTCAAGTTTTTCCCCATCTGATAGACCAGACTACATGCAAAAAGGAGTATTGTCATACATAAAATCCAAGAAAAAATCAAGATCCTTCTTCTATTTCTGAAACGTCAGTGAGAAAATACAAGGTCGAATTGAATTTGTTGGCTATCAGATAAGAAAAATATGTCACACAAAATGTGTGAATACATGAGACTACACCTATAGGTTTGTAAGCATCATGATATCCTCTAACAATCTCCAAATACTCATGTTAAAAGTAATATAAAAGTAACTCTCAGGGTCAGCAAGGGCTAATACAAAGATATAGAAATTGTTTGTGAAGTGTTCAGAACAGCTAGCTATGAAATTCATTCCTTCTTCATGGATATTTCCCTTAGGAGGAACTAACCTTCCTAAACTCTTTGGACGATTTGAGGAGCTTCACTTGTTTTTGAAAAGAGAGAGAATGTTTTTTTATCCATAGGCTCAAGGTCCACACCTATGGGGCATGGCATTTCACGGTTCATCCTAACACATCTCTACATCAATTGGTCAGGGTTTGACTGCAACAAAGGAACTAGAATAAATGTTGTGATTGTGGGTTCTCTGCATATGTGGTGGTGAAGTTTGAGTGATTTATTCTTTGATCTAGGAGAATTTCATGGATTTGGATACCATGAAGGGTCCAAACCGAATGAAAGAAAAAATACAAAATGAATTAGTGAAGGAGGGATTTCAGCCACTATTAGTCTTTTTCAACAACAGACTAGACCCATGAGGCTCCCTCGGTAAAGATCTTTTTATCTATTTTCAAACTCTTTGTGATTCCTGTTATATGGAATGAGAAAGTGGAAAAAAGGAAAATACAACTTATAAATTGAATAGAGTGAGAATATTGGTTGTGTAACTTCTTGTCTATTCTAAGGAAATTAGAAGGAATATGAAGTAATGCATAGTAGAGGAGTTTCGAGCAACGAAGAGGAAAATGTGGTTGTGAACAAAATTAATGAAGCAACTAGAACATGGGAATAAAAGATGGTATGAAGGGAAGATAAAATGTCGAGAGACTCGTATTTTTAATATATTTTTTATTAGTTGACCTATCTGGGGATGTAGGAAGGAAAGGATAATTGAAATGATAAATCAATCATTGTAGCCTTGATAGTTATAGAGACTAGAAAGACTCTCTTGTAGATTATAAAAAAAATCTCCACAAACAGAGAAGGGAATTTTTCCCATTGTAACATTGATGATACTATTATCTCATGTAATAAAGAGTAGAAGGAAATTTGGCTACTATGAATGGTCTTTGATTTCATATGAGACTATTTTGCATGTGTGATTTAATTTTATAGCTTCTCAAAAAATATCTCATATGAATTATTTATGTGTGTGTTGTTTGAGTTATTTGGCATTCTTGATTATTTATGGATGTAGTGGTAATGTTACGGGTTCAATCTGAAACTATTTGTGATTCAATGTGTGGATTCATTATGTTAATATATTGTTGATTGATTAAAACTATTTCTGGAATCTGTGATATAATTTTATGATGTATCTATCTCTTAGTGTTTTTCATGTGCAGGATAGGTTAGAAGTAGTTAGATTAGGTAGTCATCATTTGTTCTAATTATATTAGATTTAGAATTAATTAGAAATATTTGGGGGATAGTTTACTATCTTTCCCTTTTTCTTCTTTTAATTCATAGTGACAACCAGACCCACATATTGGTCATAATTTTCCATCCCAAATGAGAGTGAGTCTAATTGGAGCTCACCATCAGGCATTTTCACTTACTTGCTTGACAAACAGTTTGGACCCATCAACATAAATGGCGCTAGAATGAGGGTAGATGACAAGTTAAGCATGTGGAGTCTTTCTTATTAATTAATTATTTATTTATTAATGGATCCCTCCCAAATCCCTTTATGGAGGTGTTTTTCTAGACCTGTATCTCGTAACTCTCTTATAAAGATACCTAATCTCTTGTCTTGAATTAATTTTTATGGTGAGGGAGAAACATATACATATAAACTCATCATTTTTTCTGCCATAGTTGTATTTCTCGAAAGGTTACTCATGAAGGTATCAATTGTATTTTTTTCGCTCTTACTTTTCAAGGCCAAGTTAAAAATTGGAGTGATACCTTACTGGCCACTTCTATTCACACGTGAGAACAATTTATGTGTGATTTTTTGTATGCTTTTGAGAATTATGACTATGACCAATTGTGTGAGGAATTGTTTAAACTTAGGAAGGGAAAGAATGAATCTCTAGAAGACTTTTATGTAAGGTTTATGCATATTTTCTATAGATTTCATTTAGATGATATTCCCCCTGCTACTAATTCACTTCCTCTTTTGATTTCTCTATCCAATTGGAAAGATCAGTTACTAGGTGAAGAATCCCACTTGCATCTTAATGCAAGTTTACATGTTGATTTGGATACACATCAAGGTACTAATAATACTAGTGATTTGGTTGGACATTGTGTAACTGAATCTTGTTTCACTTTGGAGGATATGGATTATGGAGAATGTTCTTTTTCAAAAAAAAAATATGTATCCTCCCACCATCTCACTCCCCCCTTTGTTTTTTTTAATGGCAAAGAATCCTCTTGTGTTGAAAATTTAAGTTTAGATGTTTTTGTAGCTAACACAAAGAAAGGAATTTCTACTGATAATGAGACACTTCAAGTCGCATTGATGGTTATGTTAGGTTCTTATTGTCCTCTTCTATCTCTACCATGACATGAAGTGGAGGAGGAGACTGTAATGAAAGCTGAAGAAAATTGTTATGTTCTTGAAAATATGAAAACCACCTCAGGAAAGGATCTGATTAAGTCCAAATTAGGTGTTCATGTTTGTGATTTTCTAATGGAGCAAGACTGAAATGTTTATCATTTATCAGAGGAAGAAAATTCAGACTCATGCGATATGACATTCCTTTCCGAAAGGAACCAATTGCAATCAATTTTTTTTATCGTAATTATTATATGGTTACAACCTCTCCTAGATTGACTAATAAAGATCAAGAAGATTTTCCTTTAGTTACTGAATTATTTGTTCAACCTTTTGGTTCTGGAAATTGTGTTGATTTTCTTTTCCCTCCTAATCATGAATATGTTTTGGAAGAGATTTTATGTTTACACATTTTAGAGGAGCAAAATAACAATGTTGATCAGTTAACTTAAGGAGAAGAAATAAATACTCAGTGCATACCATATTTTGAACAATAAGTGATACCTTGCTCAGAAAAAGGAGAATTTTTTGTCTATAAAACAATTCATAGTACGAAGCCTACCCATTCACGTTAAAAATAAATCCTAAACATGCATAAGAAAGAAGTGATTCTATCCAAAGAGACTACCATTGAAAATATTTCTCTTGCTAGAGAGGCATTTCACTCCCTTACATCCTCTACTTTCTATTTGTTATACCATGATATTTTTGATGGCTTTGTTGTGTAAGAAACTATTCAAGATCCTTTCCAAACTCATAATACATGGCTACACCTCAAAAAGGTACAAGATGCTTATAATGTACATATATTAGAAGGAGAGGATGCAACCCATCCCCATGGATCTATTGATATTCTACCTTATCATCCTTGGAAATGGGATGAAGGAGATGTTATGGAAAAACTATTTCTAAAAGAGTCTCCTATTGACTTGGCTACATTTATGTTTAATAGAGAGTTCTTTTGTTCAAGTAGCCAATTAGTTGAGATGCCTAACATCATTGGTTTCCACCATGATCTTAATGATATGTCTTATACCATGGTGGAAGATTGTCCATCTATATTATTAAACTCCACTAATTCATATCAAGTTTTTGTTTATTTGAAATATGAACTAGGGAAGGCTTGCCAAGATCATGAGGCACTTTGTTCTACATATATGGTTATGTCAAGTCCTCATTATGCTAACTAGTCTCCTAGGGATAATAATTATAGAAGCACCAAGGCTCTCTCACAAAGTCAAGGCAGTTTCATGCATGGTTCCATGAAGGTAAACTACTCTTATGAGAACTTCCTCTAATAATTACATGATAGACATTGCATATTTTACGAAGGAATTGAGGCATGGTTGGAGGGACATAGTTATCCATGTTTCCCATGAAGTATAACTTTGTTATCTTCAGTATGATGGATAGAGGTTTACTTGGTTTAATTATTCCTATTTTTAGTCTCTTACTACTCCAATATCTATTGTTGATCTTTGATTAACATATGATTGTAAGTTTGGAGTTGCATGGATGGTTACATTGGCATTATGATTTCACATAGTTTATTTGCAACCAGTGTAGCGTAGGATAGAAGTAGGATAGATTAGGCTAGTTTCTTTTCTTTGCATAATTGGTTTCTTTAGTTTTGATTTTGGGTTTTCAATAATTCAGTTGTAAAGAATTGTCTATCCCTATGGGTAAGGACACTTATTTCCCTTCTTTGAGATGTAACCAATGGATACAATCTTCAAAAATATTTTTTAATAAATTATAGTTGTAGGTTAGTTTCTTCTAGTTGGGTAGGGTAATATGATTTTTTGTTTCTAGTTTCTAACTAGTTGTAACAGAACGAACCCCTAAGTACCTTTTAAAGGATGTGGTATTAAATTTTATATTCTTCTATCAACCTTAAATCTTCTCTATCATAGCTCCATCCTCTTTTTCTCATCAAGATCTTTCCAACGAAGGTAAATTCACTCAGGATTGAGCTCTCGAATGAAAGGTATGACCTTCCAAAGTTATTGAGTCTACAAAGGCAGTATCTCTCTTACTGCCATGTGGCATCCACATGACGTGTCATTGACCATGCCAACTAACATGGTGACACCTGGTCCTAACATGACACTAGCCTAGCCTGCCATGGTGGAACTTCTATCCATGCAGAACTATAGTCATCATCGCTTGGACCTTATTTTGACACACTCTAGCAGGTGGAGAACTCGTGAAACCATAATTATGTAGCTCCCTTTCATCAATCTACCCGAGAAGTCTGTTAATTGGACATTTTTCATCTTCACGAACTCGTGGATGCATAATTCTATAAGCATCCTTTCATAGGTATGCCAGAAAAATCTCAACACTTAGATTATTTTTCCATCTATACGGACTCATGAATGCATAATTATTCCCTTCATAAGTATGCCTGAAGAATCTCATCACTTAGCCACTTTTCCATCTACATGGGCTCGTGGACTCGCGGACGTACACTTTTGTACCTCTTCTTATTAAGTCTGTTTGAAATCCTTAACACTTAGTCATTTTTCCATCTACACATGCTCATGAACTCATTGACTCATGGACTTGTGAATGCATAATTCCTCCCTTCATAAGTCCATCCGAAGAGTCTCAACACTTAGCCACTTTTCCATCTATGCAGACTTGTGGACTCGCGGATGTACAATTTTGTACCTCCTCTTCTTAAGTTTGTTTAAATCCTTAACACTTAGTCCTTTTTCCATCTACGTGGACTCGAGGACTCGTAGACTTACAATTTTGTACCTCCTCTTCTTAATTCCGTTCAAAATCCTCACCACTTAGTCATTTTTCCATCTACATGAACTCATTCATCTCACCTTTCCAACCATTAAACTCGACAGGGACCCACTCCCTATTACCTCGACCAATTATAAGCATCCACATGGCTTCCTCGTACACATAGGCTCATGATATTAGCATAACATTAGCATGATGTCATTCCTCCTCTCATCAATGTCTAAGGTTTCCACGTCGATCAATGATCGAGATCATATCCTAGATGTACTTCGATCAATGATCGATATCCTTCAAACTTTTGATCCAACATCCAAGACTAACACGGGGTCTAATACATAGTTCGCCCAAGGGACATGTGTTATGGCCCACCAGAAAATTACTTGTTGTCATTCATAGGTTTACAACTATCAATTTATGGACATGTTGGCATTCCAAGTTAGCATGGTACATCATGTTGACGTTATCTCTCCTTCAAATATTGCTTAAATGATACCATAATGAACTATAACATATGTTTAACCTCGATTAACTATCCATATTAACTCATGTACATCCTCTACAGGTAGGGTAACCTGTCCAGATGGAAGGTCCGGATATGTTCGCTCCGTCGATCCAATGGTTGTGATTCCTTCAAGCTCAAAACATGGTTTTTCCAACCAATTAAGGACTTAAACCATTCAAGGATTTATCTTTGGGATATTTCCCTTACGTTCATGTATTAACTTATGATCCTAATTTCCATTCACGGGTTTCCCCTCACAAAAACACATACATACATACATACATACATACATACATACATACATACATACATACATACATACATACATACATACATACATATATATATATATATATATATATATATATATATATATATATATATATATATATATTAAGCTCATTCTTTATATTAGGACATTACAGAACGCTTGTATTCATTTGTGCAGGTCATGCATCATTCTTTCCATCTTACCGTCACTTAATGCATGAGCTTGCAATTACAGTAAGCATCATCACTATAAATCAAGTATGTATATGTATCGTGCAAGTACAAGCATTCAATCATGCATTTTGATTCAATTACACAAAGTCTATGAAATACTTATCTATTACCATTGATATCTGACCAATTGAACATGGGTGTTCACCTTTCCACCCAACCGTAGGCTTAGATGCATTCACTTTTAGCATTCTAGCCACCCAAGTGCCAAGCCATGATATCACTAGGGAATATCTCTCGCAGGTTCTCAGTAAAATTTGAAGGTTACTCTCCTTCACTCTACTTTAGGTAGAGATTTTCCTTACACCCACCTAGCCCAAGCCCCTTTGAGGTTTATCAGATGCCTTCCTAGCATCAAGCTCATGGCCTTCTTAGCTCAAGTTGGGTTTCAGTTCTTCTATATGCTCCAAATCAGAACTCTTCTACGGGTTCTCTGATTCTTCTATTGCATGCACTCATGCATTCCTTTTAGTGTCTCCCTTCCTCCAAGGCCTGAACTCCTCCCATTCCATTTCTCTCTCCCTACATATGTCGGATGCATGCATGACTTAGGTAGGTTCTCAACCTATCCTTTTGTTTCTTCTATCATAAGGAAACTCGTGGGTCAATCTTGGGGACCCGTGGTGATATTTCCTACTATCGTCTAGTTGATCGCTTCATGTCAATTTTGTCAGCCCTCCATACTTCCATTCATTGGGGTGGTTGGTTGTTCAACCACCAACCCCTCCTCATTAACTGACTTGTCTTGTTATCCGGGCTAAGGGAAGAAAATATGAATGTTTCCAATTAATATTTTCACAAGGTGGCTTGGGGTACTCCTTTAACTTAATAGATTTTCCCCTCATTCCTCTAGTGATATCATGGGCAGTACTTTAAGGCTTCACCCATCAGTCAATTGTTGGCATTTACAACTAAATAATAGTACATTTACAATATTTGCAAGTCATTTCATGGAAATCATAAATTACGATTAATTGCAGGTTGGGGGAAACAGGGGTGTTACACTAGTTTTTTTTGGTTGCATTTTATCTTTTACTATTTCAATAAAAAAACTTGTTGGCTGAAAATAAAAGATATTTCTAAACAAGTTGGCATGCTGATTTTTGGGAAATATTTTCGTGCTGAATTATTTTTACCAAGGCAAGACATTTTGTTTTTTGCACTCTCAAATATTTTCAATTGTATATTTTAGTTATTTTTTTATCACTACCCACACCATGGCATTCATAATTATTTTGCAGTAATCATGTTATAGGCATATTACAATTAATGAAAAGGAATCTTTAAACGTTACGCACAATTGTTCCTTTGTGTTATGGAAAATAAACACTTAAATATTTAAATGAATTATGATTTGTTAAGAACCAAACATCAATATAGCATAGAAAAACCTCAGGAAAAGTACTCAATGCCTTGAAAAAGAGATAATTTCAGATAATAAGCCTCTTCGAGGGGGTAACCTCCTTTTACCCCACTTAAATGTTCAAGTCCAAGATGATTCAAAATGAAAATGTCTCCTTGGTATATA
>ML799671.1:0-13236 GCA_009831015.1 Picea engelmannii
AGTTGACGGACGGTCAATTTCGCCCGTCAACAAACCAGTAGACCAAGTGGTTGATCCAATCCCATCCTTGATCGATTCCACTCTCCAATTAGAGAGTGAAACCCAAGCGGTCGATCCTTTTCCAAGTGTCGACCCCATTCTCCCCTTGGAGAATGCAACACAAGTGGTCGATCCGATCTCATCATCGGTCGATCCTACTCTCCTGCTCGAGATTAAACCCGATACTACCCATGTTTTTTTCATTGATAAAGACTCTACCATGCTGGGGGATATTCCTCCTTCTCCCGTGGAACCTCCTCCAAGTATTGAGGCCATCCATTTTAATTAGGGTGTGCTAACTACACCTCGTCTTCCCTCTCACATTCCTTTCCAGATTACAATGCATGTTTTTGGTCGGGACGTTCCTCATACGTTGATAGATGAAGGTGTGTCCATTAGCATTTTGTCCTCTTTTGCTTGGCAAGCTTTGGGTTGTCCTCAACTTGCTCCGGTTACGCAGACTTTGTTAGCTTTTAACAGAATAACCATTCAACCTTTAGGGACGCTTCCTCAGTTTCCTATAACTTTGGGAGGGAAAATTGTCTTTATTGATGTCATGGTAGTCCAAGACCCCTTGGATTTCAATTTACTCCTTGGGAAAGATTATATCTATGCCATGAAAGCTATTATGTCCACTCTTTTTCGTGTGATATCTTTCCCTCATGATGGAAGAATGGTGACTATTGATCAACTTTCATTCATCGGTCCTGACTGGATTACCTCCCTAAGTGGTTATTATATGCTGACGGTATCGCCCCTACCACAGGTAAGTTATGTGGTGTTGTCTCCCATGCCTTCAACTACTGATGACAATGACTTAGATACGGTGGTTGACATGGTTATCTCTTTGATAGGGTCTTTAGAGTTTGATCTCCTTACCCCTATCATGGCCCTTGACATGTGTTCCTTCCAGAGTGTGTTTCTTCCGTCAAGTGAAGATCTCTTGGAGGCCATGACCAAGTTTTGTCCCTTGACATGGTGGCCTTCCGGAGCATTGTCCTCTTGGAAGCTGTGATCAAGAAGAGCCTCTAGCTTGGTTTTCTAATTTCAATATCATTAAAAACTAAAACCATCTGAGGATAGTTTTTGTGTCTCTATAGCAACCTCGTTAAAAAATGAAACAGAGCTTACGAACATAGTTCCCATTTTTGTGTCAAACTCGTTAAAAAATGAAACAATGGTCTAGGGATTATATCTAGAGTCACGAGCATAGTTCTTCTCATGTGTCAAGCTCGTTAAAAAATGAAACAACTTCCCCCTCTTCGTTTGGGTCAAGTCCTACATATAGTATTTGAAGCTTCATTTCATTCTCCTTTGCAGTTGGATGAAACGAAGCTTAGGGGGCATTTACCTCAACCTATGGACTTCATGCCGAAGTTAAACTGCTAGCTTCTTACGATGGGGGCTAAGTACCAACCATGCAAATTCATGAACCATGCGTTGGGAAGTCACAAGCATATTTTTCTATGGTTCACACTTGTTAAAAAATGAAACCACCTACCTCAAGCATAGTTTCCTCTAGTTCAAGCTTGTGTAAAAATGAAACCACCTACTCCAAGCATAGTTTCCTCTTGCTTAAGCTTGTGTAAAAATGAAACTAGGTCCAAGCATAGTTTAGTTTAGTTTTTAAGCTTGTGTAAAAATTAAAATCTATCCCAAGCATAGTTTTGTTTTATTTTAAAGCTTGCGTAAAAATGAAAACAATCCCGAGCTTAGTCTATTTTCTTTCCCATGCTCGTAAATACATGACAATAAGTTACCAAGCTTAGTCTTTTTTCTTTCTCATGATCGTAAATCAATGAGAATGTAACCGAGTATACATTTATCACTTTTTTGGACTCATAAAGGTTATATAAAAAAGGAACCCACTGGAGTTCCCTTTAAGCTCTTTTTAGACTCTCTAAACATGAAAATATTGTTGAGCGACCTTGTTCTTTTCATGCTCATTAATGTATTTGAAGAAAATGTCTATTGAGCGATAGTTTATCTCTTTTTCGGTCTCATCAAACTACTTTACGAAAAAGGAACTGAGAGAGTTCTCTTTAAGTTATTTTGAGAGTCTCTAAACATGAAAAACCCCTAAGTTTTCTTTCTTTAGACTCGTTAAACAAACATCAAAAGGCCCATATGGGACCGAACCACTCCTGCTTAGGGTTCATTAAACATACTCTGAGGGACTTGTCCAAAGGATGAGCTTAAATTGATAAGCATATGTTATCCTCCTCAAGATTGCGTAAAAATAAAGAGGTACTCGCCAGAAATGGTGGGGGAAAAATTGGGAAAGAAATGCATCTAAACCTGTATTCCATGGAAGAGTCACCTTTGAACATGAAACCCTTTCAGTCACTTTGTTTCTAGGTTGGAAAACCCACTCATCTCTTGGTCATAATCCTTTATAATATTACAAATTGGTTTGTAATCCCTCTTGTTGAGTCAGTATTTTCCAAGATAGTTGTCGTGTCATCAACACATTCAAAGAGAAGTTCAACCCGGAAAGCCTTCTATTGTGTTGGCCATGCCTGCAGCCTTTAATCCTTCTATTGCGTCGGCCATCCCTGAGTCAGTCTTGAATCACTTGTTACTCTGATCTACATCAAATCTTGTTACTTGTTTCATGTCATTGTTGGGGGATACATTAAGGCCCTCCTATGACAAGTCTTTTCATGTCAACTTCAACTCATTATCCAAGAATTAGACTTAGAAACTAATTGGTACCTTGGAACTTGCATGCCTCAATGGCAGGTTTCCTTGCTTTCAACAGTGGGTTTTCATTATTGACCCCTGATCGGTAGATTCCACTGAATGTTCAACCTCAGATCATTGATTCACATTCATTGGATTGTACTAGAGTACCTTGGGAGTCATTGACATTAATGGTGTTTTCCCCCACACTTGTTAATGGTATACACTAACGACTGGTAATCAAGTGGTTTCTACCATGTTCGACTTTAGCACATGTATTCACGTGGTTAGATTCATACTATAGAGTGGTGGAGATGAAGACCCTGAATATTTTCTCACAGATTTAGGTTGTGTTGGAGTATATTCAGTTTGTGTTGTTGCATAGATCCACATTGTATGTCCCATGGCTATGTTCAAATTTGAGTCTTTAACACATAGATCCACAGTGTATTTTTGGTGGCTATGTTTAGATTTGAGTCATAATGGCATGGATCCATGGTGTATGTTTTGTGGCCAGGACCTGTCTTACTTGACATGGATCTTTTCATGTCGGCATATATGTTTTGATTCATTTGTATTCTGAGTATGGGAATGCCTACCTCAGTGATGATATATTATTGTATTGTATTTCCTTGTTTGTTGGCAGGTTCCGACCGACTGTTCCTTGTTCCCTACACTCACTCGACAAAGTACATCAGCTATCACTTTGTTCTAACTTCATACTTTGGGGAGCTCTCTGTTACACATTATTTTTGTCACCCTTATGACTGTTAATGATGTAAACCTATATGTTTCCTTCAGAAGGGTCAGTGGCCTAAATTCCTAAAGAAATAATGGAGAAGAACTTTTCCTGAGAGAAGAAGTTGTGTTTTCCTCTGTAAAAACCCTATTTTGGAGGATTTCTGTGGGTTGCACCATAGCTAGGGTGTGGAAATGCATGATTTTCGCAGGCTGCACTATAGCTAGGGCATGGAATTTCCGTAGCCTGCACTATATCCAAGTCACGACGACCTTCGTACATGGGAAAAATAAGCATTTTCTCGATGGTTCTAGAAGGAGAATCTTATATGGTGAGGTGGCCTCTGAATGGTTTGGATCCTACTCACTTTCATGATTTAGTGGGATCATCCTAACCTCCTCATCTTGTCCTCTTCAACTTATAAAAGGAGAGGAGCTCTCATGGAGAAAGTTAGTTGGTTTTGGAGCTTGGCTTTTGTAGTTGGATTTGGCTTGGAATTATTAACTTGGTTAGAGTGGCTTTGAGCTTTGCTTTTGTCAAGATAGATGTCAAATCTATAGTCTTAGAATTCTTGGATCAGAAGTGTGTGGGAAGCAAGGAAGTATTGGGAGAAACCTTACGACATCAAGGCATCCAGTTGCAATGTCTCTTCCTATTATTAATATAATATAGTGACATGTTTCGTTCCCATAGAATTATCTTATTTTATTTCATAATTCCTTGATCATATGCATAGGTTGTCATTGAATATACTTTACTGCTGTCACTTTGGTTGGTTTGTGTCTCATTGTAGGATCAGTATCACAAGAGAACCGGAGAAAAATAGGAAAAACAAAGACATAAGGAAGTGACATTTAAAGGGATGTCTATCATATTTTGTTTGGTAGTAAATTTGATGATTAGAGCCTAGGGAAGGTGCCATGTCCTGTCATGTTTTGTTCGAGATCTAGGTGGATCTAGGGGGATCGATTTGTGTCTGCACTTAATGATTTATCCGATAACACCTCTATGAATAGGTAAACAAAGAGAATTCATCTATGAATAAAGTAGGTGTACATAACTTTAGATACCTTGTAAAAAAATCCCCCTTTTTATATTTCCATAAAGATTATGGATAAGATTGCCCATTGTTGCCTCATTGATGGCGGTTCAAGCCCAAGTGTGATGTCGAAGATTATTATGGAAGAGATAAGCTTGTCTTGTATAAATGAAAATGCCAGAAGCATGCTCTCCTATAATATCCTACAACAAACAGCCATAGGCGAGATTAAGTATGTGACCTTAGTTTTATGCGTTCATCTTGAAATAAGGACAACCCTCAGCATTCAGGTAATTGATATGCCTATAAGAAATTATTCAATTATCTTGGGAAGAGATTGGCAAGCCTTAACAGTGGGATACCTCTCACTTGAAGGGACACATTTATCTGTGCCTCAGAATGATAAGAACATTATAGTCCTTAGAGAGGGAAGGATTTCATCCTACATAGAGAGTGTTCCACAATCCACTCAAAACTATATCAAAGATGACCTAGGAGTGTATTCCATCTTTGTTGAGGAGGATAATATTCCTTTAGAACAAATCGATTTGGATAATGATATGTGGCACATGCACTTTGATGTTTCACATGCTCTAATGAAGGTAATGGGGATGGCATTATCTTGGTTTCCCTTGTAGGGAAAATTCATAACTTGTCTTACAGGTGGAGTTTGCTTGCACAAACAATGTCAGTGAATTCGAAGCATTATTAGTAGGAATTGAAAGTGCCCTTAATCTTGGTTGTGGTCACCTTTCAATTTTTGGATATTCTGAGATTGTTGTGAACCTGATACATAAGGTATGCTCTCCTAGAAACAAACTAATTGAACGATACACCCAAACTATTTGGGCACTTATCTTGGACCTTTTATCTTTCAACATCACTCATGTTAATATGAAGTTTAATTCAATGGATGATTGGTTAGCTGTCTTTGCAATTTCTCCTAATCAACAACTTTTGCCTCACATGCCTGATTGCTCTTTTGAATCCCTATCTCATTCACATATCATTAACAATGTAGGATCTTGGTAGGCCTTCCCTAATGATGAGAGCATTTTTTCTTTCATTCAAGATGAACCTCTTAAGCCCAAGGAAATGACATTCATAGAAAACAACAAAATTCCTAAGGTCTTGACTCCTCTTGAGATTTTGTTTTCATTGAGTGATATCAGAAATAAAGCGAAACAGAGAGAAGAGGGGTCAAGAAGGAAGGTGGGTGAAACCATATCCTAGAACATTGGGGTGCTCGAGTCTTCCAAGAATGTTAAAATAAGTACCCAATGTTCTGATAAAGAAGAAACGAAGTTTTCCAAGCTACTTGGTGGATTGAAAAATATTTTTTCTTGGTCCTATGAGGATCTTCATGGCTTTGATCCTAGTCTTACAAAACATGCTATCCCCATCAAGGAAGGCATGAAAACATCTAGGCAAAAACAAGGGTCTAGGAAAATTTCTTAAAGGTTGGGATTATTGTTCCAGTCTATCCTGAATGGGTTTCCAATTGGACACCCATTTCGAAGGTCACTGATCATATTAGAAACTACATTCATTTTCACATTTCATGTTAGGCTATTATGAGAAATTTGTTTCCTCTTCTCAATATGGAAATGATTCTACAATAGGTTGTAAGGTCGCAGATGAGGCCCTTACTTGACGAAATTATGGGTTACAATAAAATCAAGGTAAAAGGGGAAGATGCTCATAAAACCACTCCTATATCATTTTGGGGTACCATGACTTATAAATGCCTATTTTCTAGCTTACCTGATACAAGTACCGCTTTTAAAAGACATATCCACACAACTCTTAATGAGTTGATCAACATCCACATCTACCTTGATGATCTAATCATATGCATTAAAAGGTAGATAATGACCTTGAAGTTTCAAGTGTTATTTATGGGTCCTTTCAAAATTTATTTTGTACTGGACACTGACTCTTATGTTCTAAAGGTTTTACAGGAGAAATGGGTTTCTTACAACACTCTCTTGAAACATTGTGAGGGACCGACATGAAAAGTTCTAATGTTCTTTGGATTTTTTGTATACTAGTAACCTAGCTCTTCTTTCCTTTTCATGCTATTTTCTTTTCTTCCTTACAATAGTTTGAATTCTGCTATCTGTTTTGATTTTTCCTACTGCTTTTATGTTTCTATCATTTTATTACTGTTGTTTTAATTTTTGCAAAATTTACTTCTATCATGATTTTGTTTCCTACCATATTCTAGTTAATTTGGTCAAATAGGATGATTTGATCAGTTCCTCCATAGTGACACTCCTACAAAGAATTGTTAGTCAATAACAATGAACCTTAAAATATTGTTATGATGTTTCCCTTGAAGCATACTTAATTTGTTATCTTCTTTCACTGTTGTTTCATAAAGAGATTGGTTATCTCCCACTTCTTCTTGCCATCTCTTCATCCATTTGAGTTTTTAAAGAGCAAATCCATAATTTTTCTCCTTGAAGTAAAGAGCAGATTCTGGTTGAATGATTATGCATACAGTGGTAAAACCCCTCATACTTAACACTTTTCATGAGTTATTCCCAAATTCCTGGTGATTTTTCCATTAAATCCGCTCACTTCCCCTTGTTGCATAATCTTCCTGGTTATATCTTCTTGACCTACTATTCTTGGTCTGTGAAACCATGATCTACGAGTACTAAATATATTGAAAAATAACTTCCCCATGGAGTCACCACTTTGTTGACGATTAAAATAGCAACAGATTTTTGCTCGCAAAGTGTTTCTAAAGCCTATTATTATAAAGCTAACAGGATAAATAATACTAGTAGGTGGGACCCCCTTGTAGATTGGGAGATAATATCTGGCTCTTATTTGATGTTGGTGCCACTGTTCGACATTGCTTACATGGTTGATAAGATCTTATATTATTGGCGATGGGTTGGGCTTATTATTTTTTGGTTCTAATTGGGACAATTGAATGGTGGATAAGGCATGTTATTTGTTGTTCCTCCTTCTCTAGGATCTAATTACATGTTACGATGGCCTATGTATCCATTGTTATCAATGTCTTATGTTCATGGATTCCTTACTGTCACATCTACACAATAAACAGGTTAGAAACAAGATCTAAAAGAAATTGAAAAGAAATAAAAGCAACCTAAGCTAAATGCAAAAGGAAGAATTATGCTCTTATGCTACATGCATTGAAATTTAAATGGTCGATCGTTAATCCTAGAAATAAGGTGATAGTTATGTGATTGTCGAAGTTATATGGAACATGATCGATATGTGTTATGGAATAAATTGGCAATGTATGAATGTGATAT
Organism: Picea engelmannii; assembly: GCA_009831015.1. Lineage (NCBI taxonomy): Eukaryota > Viridiplantae > Streptophyta > Pinopsida > Pinales > Pinaceae > Picea > Picea engelmannii. The sequence continues at coordinate 7,793 of ML799671.1, forward strand.
GGGTCACACTATTGGCAAGTAGAGGGTGGTGGTTTTGATATAGGGTTTAATTGAATGAATTAATGGAAGATGGTTGGCATGTACTTAGAAATTAATTGACTGGGGATGGAGGTGATGTGAATTTATTGCATGTCACCCTTACTCTTCTGGTGTTTGCCACCCTAGTTGGGCTATTGTTCAATTGTTTTTTCTATGGTTAGGCTCCAATTTTCAAGTAGAGGGAGAACCGCTTAGCCAATTCATGTTTTAAGGAATTCTTGGTTACAGGTATGTTTTTTTGGCGATCCATGAATTTTATCTAGTTATGAAATATATAGTGGCTCAGTATGCATGGGTTTGTGGCATTGTGCTTTCCTTAAGTATGGAAACTATGTAAAATTATGATTTTTTAGGTGGCTTTCGCTGCGATAATGTTTGAAGTCACAGAGTTATTGGTCGTTCTGAGTATTGGAAGCCATAAAGTATCTCTGTCATCCTTAATGGTTTTAGTCTGAGGGTTTCACTTGGTTTGGAGTGGATGGTTTCTTCCATGCCTTCGTATTCCATACCTAGTCTTTTGTTGTTATGGGGTTTTGAACACATTATGTCACTGCGCTTTGCTTCTCTTGGGTATGAGTTCATTCATGTTACTAATGTTTCATAGTGGGTTGTGATAGTCATTTTCCAAAGGGATTTCTTAAAGTGACTATTATTTCTCGACCATGTCTTATCTCAGCATTCTCGGGTTGGCTGGGAGACCCATGAGGGTTATATCCTGCATGTTTTAAGTCTTTTTACAAGGTCAAACTAGATCCTTGCTCCTCTATTCATAATATCTCCTATCACAGGGATTGTTACCCTATCCGTGAAGACATTTGTGGTATAGCATGTGTGTGCACCATTGGTCTCAGAGGTTTTCACCTGATGTCAGGAGTTGATGCCATGTCTCCTTATGTTGGTCCACAGGGACAAACCTTGATTACTCAAATCTCATTTTTGATAAAGGAAACCCATTATGTCATGTTGGATACATGGTCGATGGTTATGGGTTGGTAATTCATTGTCGATAATTTTATATTGTCGACTCGTCTCTATTGATTATCTTGACAGTGGTTTTTGGTTTAATCACTGCAATTGGTTATTATGATAGTCTAATTAATAAGCTCAGATTTGAAATTGGTTGATTGAAGAATGGGGTTGATAACAGTCACTGTCTTTCACATTGGGATTATTGAAATGTTAACTAGGAATTAGTTTACAATTGATTAATGCACGGTGATGCCCCAGGCATGATGCATGGTTTGTATGGAGTTCGTACAGCATGAGTCAATGCTTATTGTGACTATGTGATTTTGATTATAGATTATTGCAATCATGATGATTATGATATTTTCATCCACTGTATATGTTATGATTATTTGATCGTGCGATCATAGAGGTTCATGGCATTTTAAATATGGTCTTGTGGCATTTTGATCGATTTGTGTTGTGAAATTGGGCCTCTTGTTGTTGCCTCGGTGTATTGGATGGATAGCCCATGGGATAAATTTCGCTCATGGGCTAATTTTCCATGGTTTTTCCAAAAATGAGATTCACTATTTTAAAAATGATTCACACAAATTCTATAGGATAAAATTATTTTACCTTAAAAATTGCCAAAATTTTATAAAAACTATATAAATCCTTAGAAATTTGAATATTGTTTAAAAAATATCGACAATCATTTATAGTTGGCATATAAAGGATTAGTAATATTCTCCAAGGTTTCTGCATTTTAAAATAAATTTCCATCTTTAAAATCATCCTTGCCCAACATTTTGAATGTTTAGAGTCAAAGAAAATTGGACCTGTATAGTCACAAAAATACACTTGTGTTTGGTCGAATGGTTTTGTGTATCCCACAACATAGCATGAGTTGAAGTGGTAATTGTTGTCTCTGTGTTTAAATGGAAAAATGTCTTTGCAATTTAAATGTGGATTATTGTGTTGATTGTCCAGTATGTATGTTAAATGAATATCATTCTTTTTAATAGTGGTAGGCACAGGTGTTGTGATAGTATAGCCTCATTGTAATTTAATTATTAAACACAAAATCAAGCATGACCTTTGAGTTGGTATTTGATGATTGAAATAATTCGTGGCAGTGGTTGATTTTGATGCTGAACAAAATGGTTTATTGTTTATTCATTTGAGAATTGTTTGTAAATATTAAATGGATAAATGAGAGGATCAAAACTCCCCTACAGATTGTTGTGGAACGCATACTGTCTTTTTCTATGACACTATGTTAAATATTTGATTAAAAATAGGGATCAAGTTAATGCACATGATTGCTTGAACTATACATAGTAATTGTTTGGGGCCTCAGTGGTCATTTGGTTGGTGTGTTTCCTTTTACAGAATGGTTTTATGGATCGCTTAATCAATTTTATGAACAATAATAGCTCTCTTTCCCTACCATTATTTGTCTTTCCACTAATTACTAACCCCTCGCCTTCCCACATTCATTTTTCACTCCCTGTTCTAAAATTTAATTACAATCAAGAATAATTCTCTATTGAAGCAGTTTAGAGTCGCGTTTTCATGGTTGGCTTACAATGATGTTTTATTTGGTTTGCATTACAGTTGATTTTTTGTGGTCTTTGATAAGTAACCATGTTTCTTTTCCCCTCACTTTATCATTTTTCTCTAAATACAAGCCCCTCACATATCCCAAGACCTCTTGTTCACCCTATCCTCATTGACAACAATTAAACAATTTATATGGATTGGATTGCATGAGCTTGATACGTTGTTGAGCCAAAATATATTTCATATTTTTAAAAGATTTATCATGTATGGTTGTTTAAAGGACTATTTTCTAATAAATCATGCATGCAGGAATGAGTTTTTTTCAGCCGAGGTAACCATGGTAGAGGCAACCGAGGGAGAGGTAATTGGAACAGAGGCCCAAGAAGGCCAAGGTTCTCTATACACTTTGATGCTGACTCGCAAGAGTTAGGCCAGTTGTTTTAGGCCATATTTTTCAATTGGATTGGGAAAGGAGTGGTCCAACCAAGGCCTAAAAGGCCTCCTTTCCAAGCTCCACAAGCCCCTGGTATTCCCATGCCCCCTGATGTGTCATTGCAACCTGAGGTCCCCGAAAACAATGAATGGCAAGATATTTTCCACTACGTAGTCTCCCAACATCATGGCTGGCCCAATTTGTCCTTACCTTATCTCCTGCTTGTTAACCATATCTCCAAAGCTGCACTTGTCCACTCGATAGTTCAGTCCTCTCATGCTAGAAAAAGGTTGAAAACCAAGACCCAGCATGTCGTTGACAAAGGAAAATCTACTGCTTCCCCTTCCTCACCCTCCAATGGCTCTGATAAATCTGTGTCTTCCCAGATGCATTTGAGGGATGATTGTTCTCATGTGATCGGTGAGATTAGGCCTAAAGGCTCAGCACAGCCAAAGGAAAATTCAGTAAAATGAAACGGTGATAGTAGAAATCAAGGAAAGATTTCATCTCAGAGTGGGAAATAAGGTTTTTAAGTTTTTATGTTATTTATTGTTGATGACAACCGACTTCAGAAGTTTTGGAAAACATGTTTTCTTTGGATCTATGAGTAATTTATTTTTTGAAAATAATTTCAAATATCAATGAGATAAATTGTCAAATGTTAATGTGATGATGTGAGTGACAAGGAGGGGTGTTTTTCTTAACTAACTAGTTATGTTATGATTTTTATGAGCTAAAGGGAGTCACAAGGGGTCCCATCTACTAGTTATGATTTATTTATAACCCTTATTATGATTATTACTCTTCCCCCTAACTAAAAAGTTGTTTTAGTCTTTAGTTAACTTAACTAATGAGGCGGTTCAACTACCTCAACCAATTATGACTTTCTTAAAGGAAAAAGGAAAGGGAGGAACAAGACGAGGATAGAAGGAGATACATACTAAGGTTTTATCTTTGAGTTTATTTTGAGATAGTTCAATTTTCATTCATTCCTTAATTTATCATAAGCCTAATTATATTTTATGATAGCAGGGTATTATTGTAGACAACAACATTCAGGGTTGAAATGTTGGACACACCGACTACACTGATAGGAGGGCATGAATAGTGTAGGGATTTTTCCCCCAAAACTCCTTAGTTAACAATCACCATGAACTCATTACTCATTGCTTCAATTTATAACCAATTAAATTTCAACACATATCAACAACATATATCAACAATATATCATCAACAAGTCATCAACACAAGGAACACAAAGAACACAAGATGTATGTACAATTTTGTTTTTATTATAGACTACAATCCTTGGGGTTTTTCAGCAACAACTAAATAGAGTACAAATCTACAAGAGCACCAGCTCTATAATGCAAGACTCAGCTTACATCCTCAACACCAACTGAGATGAGGCAACAATCCTCAATAGATATCAATCTCTACCATAAACAAGTGCATCAACCGTGAACCAACCTATAATCAACCTATACCATAAACAAGTGCATCCAATCATGTACCAAGTATATACCAATCATGTGTAAACTACTCATAAACAATGAATCATCAATATGTACCAACATCATCAACTATACACCTCATGTATGTGCCAACTCATCAACTTCTTGTCTGAACCATGACTAGTTTTGGATTAGTCAACAATCCTAAATTGAAATAATCATAACTTTGTACCTATAATGAATAAATATATGAAACTGATACACAATTTTCTTCAGTGTTTTTTATGCAATTACTCCATGTTTCACTACTTTTAACCTCTCAGAAAAGGCATTATAGCAAAAATGGCATACCTTGCTGAATTCTGGCTTATTCTAGAGAGAGACCTTGTAGAGCATGCCCTGCACGAAATATTTGTTGAATAGATATGAAAAAGTAAAAAAAAACTACTAAATATTGTAATCTAACCAACACAATTGGTCTCACTAAATTTGGATCTGTTATGAATAAGTTATGACGTTTTTACCCGAAACACCTGTTTTAGACTAGTTTAAGGACTAGCCACAAACCATGTTTTCCACAGAATGTATATCCAAAAATACAACGACCCCCAAGATGAATTTTTACCAAAAATACTTGTATATGTTTCCTCAATGTAATATCAATCTCACCGTCTGAATCATTATAGAAATTTTTTTATTGCGAAAATGGTGAGATGACCTGTAAATAACATACCTTAGAAAGCATCATGAAAAGAATTTGTCCTCCCTTGACTTCCAACCCTCTTTTCTTCACCTTCCCTTTTAAATTCGGCTTATATATCCTTTGGTAACCTCAATCACCTATATATATTTAATATGCTCAAGTGTTACACACCAAAAATGCTCAATAAGCTCTCACAAGAAATTCTCCATTAATACTCCAAAAGATATTCTCACAAGAAGCTCTCCATTGATCCACAAAAAGGATGATCTACAAGAGACCATTGCTATCTTATTTATACTTTCAT
>ML799671.1:13336-32870 GCA_009831015.1 Picea engelmannii
AGTTGACGGACGGTCAATTTCGCCCGTCAACAAACCAGTAGACCAAGTGGTTGATCCAATCCCATCCTTGATCGATTCCACTCTCCAATTAGAGAGTGAAACCCAAGCGGTCGATCCTTTTCCAAGTGTCGACCCCATTCTCCCCTTGGAGAATGCAACACAAGTGGTCGATCCGATCTCATCATCGGTCGATCCTACTCTCCTGCTCGAGATTAAACCCGATACTACCCATGTTTTTTTCATTGATAAAGACTCTACCATGCTGGGGGATATTCCTCCTTCTCCCGTGGAACCTCCTCCAAGTATTGAGGCCATCCATTTTAATTAGGGTGTGCTAACTACACCTCGTCTTCCCTCTCACATTCCTTTCCAGATTACAATGCATGTTTTTGGTCGGGACGTTCCTCATACGTTGATAGATGAAGGTGTGTCCATTAGCATTTTGTCCTCTTTTGCTTGGCAAGCTTTGGGTTGTCCTCAACTTGCTCCGGTTACGCAGACTTTGTTAGCTTTTAACAGAATAACCATTCAACCTTTAGGGACGCTTCCTCAGTTTCCTATAACTTTGGGAGGGAAAATTGTCTTTATTGATGTCATGGTAGTCCAAGACCCCTTGGATTTCAATTTACTCCTTGGGAAAGATTATATCTATGCCATGAAAGCTATTATGTCCACTCTTTTTCGTGTGATATCTTTCCCTCATGATGGAAGAATGGTGACTATTGATCAACTTTCATTCATCGGTCCTGACTGGATTACCTCCCTAAGTGGTTATTATATGCTGACGGTATCGCCCCTACCACAGGTAAGTTATGTGGTGTTGTCTCCCATGCCTTCAACTACTGATGACAATGACTTAGATACGGTGGTTGACATGGTTATCTCTTTGATAGGGTCTTTAGAGTTTGATCTCCTTACCCCTATCATGGCCCTTGACATGTGTTCCTTCCAGAGTGTGTTTCTTCCGTCAAGTGAAGATCTCTTGGAGGCCATGACCAAGTTTTGTCCCTTGACATGGTGGCCTTCCGGAGCATTGTCCTCTTGGAAGCTGTGATCAAGAAGAGCCTCTAGCTTGGTTTTCTAATTTCAATATCATTAAAAACTAAAACCATCTGAGGATAGTTTTTGTGTCTCTATAGCAACCTCGTTAAAAAATGAAACAGAGCTTACGAACATAGTTCCCATTTTTGTGTCAAACTCGTTAAAAAATGAAACAATGGTCTAGGGATTATATCTAGAGTCACGAGCATAGTTCTTCTCATGTGTCAAGCTCGTTAAAAAATGAAACAACTTCCCCCTCTTCGTTTGGGTCAAGTCCTACATATAGTATTTGAAGCTTCATTTCATTCTCCTTTGCAGTTGGATGAAACGAAGCTTAGGGGGCATTTACCTCAACCTATGGACTTCATGCCGAAGTTAAACTGCTAGCTTCTTACGATGGGGGCTAAGTACCAACCATGCAAATTCATGAACCATGCGTTGGGAAGTCACAAGCATATTTTTCTATGGTTCACACTTGTTAAAAAATGAAACCACCTACCTCAAGCATAGTTTCCTCTAGTTCAAGCTTGTGTAAAAATGAAACCACCTACTCCAAGCATAGTTTCCTCTTGCTTAAGCTTGTGTAAAAATGAAACTAGGTCCAAGCATAGTTTAGTTTAGTTTTTAAGCTTGTGTAAAAATTAAAATCTATCCCAAGCATAGTTTTGTTTTATTTTAAAGCTTGCGTAAAAATGAAAACAATCCCGAGCTTAGTCTATTTTCTTTCCCATGCTCGTAAATACATGACAATAAGTTACCAAGCTTAGTCTTTTTTCTTTCTCATGATCGTAAATCAATGAGAATGTAACCGAGTATACATTTATCACTTTTTTGGACTCATAAAGGTTATATAAAAAAGGAACCCACTGGAGTTCCCTTTAAGCTCTTTTTAGACTCTCTAAACATGAAAATATTGTTGAGCGACCTTGTTCTTTTCATGCTCATTAATGTATTTGAAGAAAATGTCTATTGAGCGATAGTTTATCTCTTTTTCGGTCTCATCAAACTACTTTACGAAAAAGGAACTGAGAGAGTTCTCTTTAAGTTATTTTGAGAGTCTCTAAACATGAAAAACCCCTAAGTTTTCTTTCTTTAGACTCGTTAAACAAACATCAAAAGGCCCATATGGGACCGAACCACTCCTGCTTAGGGTTCATTAAACATACTCTGAGGGACTTGTCCAAAGGATGAGCTTAAATTGATAAGCATATGTTATCCTCCTCAAGATTGCGTAAAAATAAAGAGGTACTCGCCAGAAATGGTGGGGGAAAAATTGGGAAAGAAATGCATCTAAACCTGTATTCCATGGAAGAGTCACCTTTGAACATGAAACCCTTTCAGTCACTTTGTTTCTAGGTTGGAAAACCCACTCATCTCTTGGTCATAATCCTTTATAATATTACAAATTGGTTTGTAATCCCTCTTGTTGAGTCAGTATTTTCCAAGATAGTTGTCGTGTCATCAACACATTCAAAGAGAAGTTCAACCCGGAAAGCCTTCTATTGTGTTGGCCATGCCTGCAGCCTTTAATCCTTCTATTGCGTCGGCCATCCCTGAGTCAGTCTTGAATCACTTGTTACTCTGATCTACATCAAATCTTGTTACTTGTTTCATGTCATTGTTGGGGGATACATTAAGGCCCTCCTATGACAAGTCTTTTCATGTCAACTTCAACTCATTATCCAAGAATTAGACTTAGAAACTAATTGGTACCTTGGAACTTGCATGCCTCAATGGCAGGTTTCCTTGCTTTCAACAGTGGGTTTTCATTATTGACCCCTGATCGGTAGATTCCACTGAATGTTCAACCTCAGATCATTGATTCACATTCATTGGATTGTACTAGAGTACCTTGGGAGTCATTGACATTAATGGTGTTTTCCCCCACACTTGTTAATGGTATACACTAACGACTGGTAATCAAGTGGTTTCTACCATGTTCGACTTTAGCACATGTATTCACGTGGTTAGATTCATACTATAGAGTGGTGGAGATGAAGACCCTGAATATTTTCTCACAGATTTAGGTTGTGTTGGAGTATATTCAGTTTGTGTTGTTGCATAGATCCACATTGTATGTCCCATGGCTATGTTCAAATTTGAGTCTTTAACACATAGATCCACAGTGTATTTTTGGTGGCTATGTTTAGATTTGAGTCATAATGGCATGGATCCATGGTGTATGTTTTGTGGCCAGGACCTGTCTTACTTGACATGGATCTTTTCATGTCGGCATATATGTTTTGATTCATTTGTATTCTGAGTATGGGAATGCCTACCTCAGTGATGATATATTATTGTATTGTATTTCCTTGTTTGTTGGCAGGTTCCGACCGACTGTTCCTTGTTCCCTACACTCACTCGACAAAGTACATCAGCTATCACTTTGTTCTAACTTCATACTTTGGGGAGCTCTCTGTTACACATTATTTTTGTCACCCTTATGACTGTTAATGATGTAAACCTATATGTTTCCTTCAGAAGGGTCAGTGGCCTAAATTCCTAAAGAAATAATGGAGAAGAACTTTTCCTGAGAGAAGAAGTTGTGTTTTCCTCTGTAAAAACCCTATTTTGGAGGATTTCTGTGGGTTGCACCATAGCTAGGGTGTGGAAATGCATGATTTTCGCAGGCTGCACTATAGCTAGGGCATGGAATTTCCGTAGCCTGCACTATATCCAAGTCACGACGACCTTCGTACATGGGAAAAATAAGCATTTTCTCGATGGTTCTAGAAGGAGAATCTTATATGGTGAGGTGGCCTCTGAATGGTTTGGATCCTACTCACTTTCATGATTTAGTGGGATCATCCTAACCTCCTCATCTTGTCCTCTTCAACTTATAAAAGGAGAGGAGCTCTCATGGAGAAAGTTAGTTGGTTTTGGAGCTTGGCTTTTGTAGTTGGATTTGGCTTGGAATTATTAACTTGGTTAGAGTGGCTTTGAGCTTTGCTTTTGTCAAGATAGATGTCAAATCTATAGTCTTAGAATTCTTGGATCAGAAGTGTGTGGGAAGCAAGGAAGTATTGGGAGAAACCTTACGACATCAAGGCATCCAGTTGCAATGTCTCTTCCTATTATTAATATAATATAGTGACATGTTTCGTTCCCATAGAATTATCTTATTTTATTTCATAATTCCTTGATCATATGCATAGGTTGTCATTGAATATACTTTACTGCTGTCACTTTGGTTGGTTTGTGTCTCATTGTAGGATCAGTATCACAAGAGAACCGGAGAAAAATAGGAAAAACAAAGACATAAGGAAGTGACATTTAAAGGGATGTCTATCATATTTTGTTTGGTAGTAAATTTGATGATTAGAGCCTAGGGAAGGTGCCATGTCCTGTCATGTTTTGTTCGAGATCTAGGTGGATCTAGGGGGATCGATTTGTGTCTGCACTTAATGATTTATCCGATAACACCTCTATGAATAGGTAAACAAAGAGAATTCATCTATGAATAAAGTAGGTGTACATAACTTTAGATACCTTGTAAAAAAATCCCCCTTTTTATATTTCCATAAAGATTATGGATAAGATTGCCCATTGTTGCCTCATTGATGGCGGTTCAAGCCCAAGTGTGATGTCGAAGATTATTATGGAAGAGATAAGCTTGTCTTGTATAAATGAAAATGCCAGAAGCATGCTCTCCTATAATATCCTACAACAAACAGCCATAGGCGAGATTAAGTATGTGACCTTAGTTTTATGCGTTCATCTTGAAATAAGGACAACCCTCAGCATTCAGGTAATTGATATGCCTATAAGAAATTATTCAATTATCTTGGGAAGAGATTGGCAAGCCTTAACAGTGGGATACCTCTCACTTGAAGGGACACATTTATCTGTGCCTCAGAATGATAAGAACATTATAGTCCTTAGAGAGGGAAGGATTTCATCCTACATAGAGAGTGTTCCACAATCCACTCAAAACTATATCAAAGATGACCTAGGAGTGTATTCCATCTTTGTTGAGGAGGATAATATTCCTTTAGAACAAATCGATTTGGATAATGATATGTGGCACATGCACTTTGATGTTTCACATGCTCTAATGAAGGTAATGGGGATGGCATTATCTTGGTTTCCCTTGTAGGGAAAATTCATAACTTGTCTTACAGGTGGAGTTTGCTTGCACAAACAATGTCAGTGAATTCGAAGCATTATTAGTAGGAATTGAAAGTGCCCTTAATCTTGGTTGTGGTCACCTTTCAATTTTTGGATATTCTGAGATTGTTGTGAACCTGATACATAAGGTATGCTCTCCTAGAAACAAACTAATTGAACGATACACCCAAACTATTTGGGCACTTATCTTGGACCTTTTATCTTTCAACATCACTCATGTTAATATGAAGTTTAATTCAATGGATGATTGGTTAGCTGTCTTTGCAATTTCTCCTAATCAACAACTTTTGCCTCACATGCCTGATTGCTCTTTTGAATCCCTATCTCATTCACATATCATTAACAATGTAGGATCTTGGTAGGCCTTCCCTAATGATGAGAGCATTTTTTCTTTCATTCAAGATGAACCTCTTAAGCCCAAGGAAATGACATTCATAGAAAACAACAAAATTCCTAAGGTCTTGACTCCTCTTGAGATTTTGTTTTCATTGAGTGATATCAGAAATAAAGCGAAACAGAGAGAAGAGGGGTCAAGAAGGAAGGTGGGTGAAACCATATCCTAGAACATTGGGGTGCTCGAGTCTTCCAAGAATGTTAAAATAAGTACCCAATGTTCTGATAAAGAAGAAACGAAGTTTTCCAAGCTACTTGGTGGATTGAAAAATATTTTTTCTTGGTCCTATGAGGATCTTCATGGCTTTGATCCTAGTCTTACAAAACATGCTATCCCCATCAAGGAAGGCATGAAAACATCTAGGCAAAAACAAGGGTCTAGGAAAATTTCTTAAAGGTTGGGATTATTGTTCCAGTCTATCCTGAATGGGTTTCCAATTGGACACCCATTTCGAAGGTCACTGATCATATTAGAAACTACATTCATTTTCACATTTCATGTTAGGCTATTATGAGAAATTTGTTTCCTCTTCTCAATATGGAAATGATTCTACAATAGGTTGTAAGGTCGCAGATGAGGCCCTTACTTGACGAAATTATGGGTTACAATAAAATCAAGGTAAAAGGGGAAGATGCTCATAAAACCACTCCTATATCATTTTGGGGTACCATGACTTATAAATGCCTATTTTCTAGCTTACCTGATACAAGTACCGCTTTTAAAAGACATATCCACACAACTCTTAATGAGTTGATCAACATCCACATCTACCTTGATGATCTAATCATATGCATTAAAAGGTAGATAATGACCTTGAAGTTTCAAGTGTTATTTATGGGTCCTTTCAAAATTTATTTTGTACTGGACACTGACTCTTATGTTCTAAAGGTTTTACAGGAGAAATGGGTTTCTTACAACACTCTCTTGAAACATTGTGAGGGACCGACATGAAAAGTTCTAATGTTCTTTGGATTTTTTGTATACTAGTAACCTAGCTCTTCTTTCCTTTTCATGCTATTTTCTTTTCTTCCTTACAATAGTTTGAATTCTGCTATCTGTTTTGATTTTTCCTACTGCTTTTATGTTTCTATCATTTTATTACTGTTGTTTTAATTTTTGCAAAATTTACTTCTATCATGATTTTGTTTCCTACCATATTCTAGTTAATTTGGTCAAATAGGATGATTTGATCAGTTCCTCCATAGTGACACTCCTACAAAGAATTGTTAGTCAATAACAATGAACCTTAAAATATTGTTATGATGTTTCCCTTGAAGCATACTTAATTTGTTATCTTCTTTCACTGTTGTTTCATAAAGAGATTGGTTATCTCCCACTTCTTCTTGCCATCTCTTCATCCATTTGAGTTTTTAAAGAGCAAATCCATAATTTTTCTCCTTGAAGTAAAGAGCAGATTCTGGTTGAATGATTATGCATACAGTGGTAAAACCCCTCATACTTAACACTTTTCATGAGTTATTCCCAAATTCCTGGTGATTTTTCCATTAAATCCGCTCACTTCCCCTTGTTGCATAATCTTCCTGGTTATATCTTCTTGACCTACTATTCTTGGTCTGTGAAACCATGATCTACGAGTACTAAATATATTGAAAAATAACTTCCCCATGGAGTCACCACTTTGTTGACGATTAAAATAGCAACAGATTTTTGCTCGCAAAGTGTTTCTAAAGCCTATTATTATAAAGCTAACAGGATAAATAATACTAGTAGGTGGGACCCCCTTGTAGATTGGGAGATAATATCTGGCTCTTATTTGATGTTGGTGCCACTGTTCGACATTGCTTACATGGTTGATAAGATCTTATATTATTGGCGATGGGTTGGGCTTATTATTTTTTGGTTCTAATTGGGACAATTGAATGGTGGATAAGGCATGTTATTTGTTGTTCCTCCTTCTCTAGGATCTAATTACATGTTACGATGGCCTATGTATCCATTGTTATCAATGTCTTATGTTCATGGATTCCTTACTGTCACATCTACACAATAAACAGGTTAGAAACAAGATCTAAAAGAAATTGAAAAGAAATAAAAGCAACCTAAGCTAAATGCAAAAGGAAGAATTATGCTCTTATGCTACATGCATTGAAATTTAAATGGTCGATCGTTAATCCTAGAAATAAGGTGATAGTTATGTGATTGTCGAAGTTATATGGAACATGATCGATATGTGTTATGGAATAAATTGGCAATGTATGAATGTGATATGGGTCACACTATTGGCAAGTAGAGGGTGGTGGTTTTGATATAGGGTTTAATTGAATGAATTAATGGAAGATGGTTGGCATGTACTTAGAAATTAATTGACTGGGGATGGAGGTGATGTGAATTTATTGCATGTCACCCTTACTCTTCTGGTGTTTGCCACCCTAGTTGGGCTATTGTTCAATTGTTTTTTCTATGGTTAGGCTCCAATTTTCAAGTAGAGGGAGAACCGCTTAGCCAATTCATGTTTTAAGGAATTCTTGGTTACAGGTATGTTTTTTTGGCGATCCATGAATTTTATCTAGTTATGAAATATATAGTGGCTCAGTATGCATGGGTTTGTGGCATTGTGCTTTCCTTAAGTATGGAAACTATGTAAAATTATGATTTTTTAGGTGGCTTTCGCTGCGATAATGTTTGAAGTCACAGAGTTATTGGTCGTTCTGAGTATTGGAAGCCATAAAGTATCTCTGTCATCCTTAATGGTTTTAGTCTGAGGGTTTCACTTGGTTTGGAGTGGATGGTTTCTTCCATGCCTTCGTATTCCATACCTAGTCTTTTGTTGTTATGGGGTTTTGAACACATTATGTCACTGCGCTTTGCTTCTCTTGGGTATGAGTTCATTCATGTTACTAATGTTTCATAGTGGGTTGTGATAGTCATTTTCCAAAGGGATTTCTTAAAGTGACTATTATTTCTCGACCATGTCTTATCTCAGCATTCTCGGGTTGGCTGGGAGACCCATGAGGGTTATATCCTGCATGTTTTAAGTCTTTTTACAAGGTCAAACTAGATCCTTGCTCCTCTATTCATAATATCTCCTATCACAGGGATTGTTACCCTATCCGTGAAGACATTTGTGGTATAGCATGTGTGTGCACCATTGGTCTCAGAGGTTTTCACCTGATGTCAGGAGTTGATGCCATGTCTCCTTATGTTGGTCCACAGGGACAAACCTTGATTACTCAAATCTCATTTTTGATAAAGGAAACCCATTATGTCATGTTGGATACATGGTCGATGGTTATGGGTTGGTAATTCATTGTCGATAATTTTATATTGTCGACTCGTCTCTATTGATTATCTTGACAGTGGTTTTTGGTTTAATCACTGCAATTGGTTATTATGATAGTCTAATTAATAAGCTCAGATTTGAAATTGGTTGATTGAAGAATGGGGTTGATAACAGTCACTGTCTTTCACATTGGGATTATTGAAATGTTAACTAGGAATTAGTTTACAATTGATTAATGCACGGTGATGCCCCAGGCATGATGCATGGTTTGTATGGAGTTCGTACAGCATGAGTCAATGCTTATTGTGACTATGTGATTTTGATTATAGATTATTGCAATCATGATGATTATGATATTTTCATCCACTGTATATGTTATGATTATTTGATCGTGCGATCATAGAGGTTCATGGCATTTTAAATATGGTCTTGTGGCATTTTGATCGATTTGTGTTGTGAAATTGGGCCTCTTGTTGTTGCCTCGGTGTATTGGATGGATAGCCCATGGGATAAATTTCGCTCATGGGCTAATTTTCCATGGTTTTTCCAAAAATGAGATTCACTATTTTAAAAATGATTCACACAAATTCTATAGGATAAAATTATTTTACCTTAAAAATTGCCAAAATTTTATAAAAACTATATAAATCCTTAGAAATTTGAATATTGTTTAAAAAATATCGACAATCATTTATAGTTGGCATATAAAGGATTAGTAATATTCTCCAAGGTTTCTGCATTTTAAAATAAATTTCCATCTTTAAAATCATCCTTGCCCAACATTTTGAATGTTTAGAGTCAAAGAAAATTGGACCTGTATAGTCACAAAAATACACTTGTGTTTGGTCGAATGGTTTTGTGTATCCCACAACATAGCATGAGTTGAAGTGGTAATTGTTGTCTCTGTGTTTAAATGGAAAAATGTCTTTGCAATTTAAATGTGGATTATTGTGTTGATTGTCCAGTATGTATGTTAAATGAATATCATTCTTTTTAATAGTGGTAGGCACAGGTGTTGTGATAGTATAGCCTCATTGTAATTTAATTATTAAACACAAAATCAAGCATGACCTTTGAGTTGGTATTTGATGATTGAAATAATTCGTGGCAGTGGTTGATTTTGATGCTGAACAAAATGGTTTATTGTTTATTCATTTGAGAATTGTTTGTAAATATTAAATGGATAAATGAGAGGATCAAAACTCCCCTACAGATTGTTGTGGAACGCATACTGTCTTTTTCTATGACACTATGTTAAATATTTGATTAAAAATAGGGATCAAGTTAATGCACATGATTGCTTGAACTATACATAGTAATTGTTTGGGGCCTCAGTGGTCATTTGGTTGGTGTGTTTCCTTTTACAGAATGGTTTTATGGATCGCTTAATCAATTTTATGAACAATAATAGCTCTCTTTCCCTACCATTATTTGTCTTTCCACTAATTACTAACCCCTCGCCTTCCCACATTCATTTTTCACTCCCTGTTCTAAAATTTAATTACAATCAAGAATAATTCTCTATTGAAGCAGTTTAGAGTCGCGTTTTCATGGTTGGCTTACAATGATGTTTTATTTGGTTTGCATTACAGTTGATTTTTTGTGGTCTTTGATAAGTAACCATGTTTCTTTTCCCCTCACTTTATCATTTTTCTCTAAATACAAGCCCCTCACATATCCCAAGACCTCTTGTTCACCCTATCCTCATTGACAACAATTAAACAATTTATATGGATTGGATTGCATGAGCTTGATACGTTGTTGAGCCAAAATATATTTCATATTTTTAAAAGATTTATCATGTATGGTTGTTTAAAGGACTATTTTCTAATAAATCATGCATGCAGGAATGAGTTTTTTTCAGCCGAGGTAACCATGGTAGAGGCAACCGAGGGAGAGGTAATTGGAACAGAGGCCCAAGAAGGCCAAGGTTCTCTATACACTTTGATGCTGACTCGCAAGAGTTAGGCCAGTTGTTTTAGGCCATATTTTTCAATTGGATTGGGAAAGGAGTGGTCCAACCAAGGCCTAAAAGGCCTCCTTTCCAAGCTCCACAAGCCCCTGGTATTCCCATGCCCCCTGATGTGTCATTGCAACCTGAGGTCCCCGAAAACAATGAATGGCAAGATATTTTCCACTACGTAGTCTCCCAACATCATGGCTGGCCCAATTTGTCCTTACCTTATCTCCTGCTTGTTAACCATATCTCCAAAGCTGCACTTGTCCACTCGATAGTTCAGTCCTCTCATGCTAGAAAAAGGTTGAAAACCAAGACCCAGCATGTCGTTGACAAAGGAAAATCTACTGCTTCCCCTTCCTCACCCTCCAATGGCTCTGATAAATCTGTGTCTTCCCAGATGCATTTGAGGGATGATTGTTCTCATGTGATCGGTGAGATTAGGCCTAAAGGCTCAGCACAGCCAAAGGAAAATTCAGTAAAATGAAACGGTGATAGTAGAAATCAAGGAAAGATTTCATCTCAGAGTGGGAAATAAGGTTTTTAAGTTTTTATGTTATTTATTGTTGATGACAACCGACTTCAGAAGTTTTGGAAAACATGTTTTCTTTGGATCTATGAGTAATTTATTTTTTGAAAATAATTTCAAATATCAATGAGATAAATTGTCAAATGTTAATGTGATGATGTGAGTGACAAGGAGGGGTGTTTTTCTTAACTAACTAGTTATGTTATGATTTTTATGAGCTAAAGGGAGTCACAAGGGGTCCCATCTACTAGTTATGATTTATTTATAACCCTTATTATGATTATTACTCTTCCCCCTAACTAAAAAGTTGTTTTAGTCTTTAGTTAAATTAACTAATGAGGCGGTTCAACTACCTCAACCAATTATGACTTTCTTAAAGGCAAAAGGAAAGGGAGGAACAAGACGAGGATAGAAGGAGATACATACTAAGGTTTTATCTTTGAGTTTATGTTGAGATAGTTCAATTTTCATTCATTCCTTAATTTATCATAAGCCTAATTATATTTTATGATAGCAGGGTATTATTGTAGACAACAACATTCAGGGTTGAAATGTTGGACACACCGACTACACTGAGAGGAGGGCATGAACAGTGTAGGGATTTTTCCCCCAAAACTCCTTAGTTAACAATCACCATGAACTCATTACTCATTGCTTCAATTTATAACCAATTAAATTTCAACACATATCAACAACATATATCAACAATATATCATCAACAAGTCATCAGCACAAGGAACACAAAGAACACAAGATGTATGTACAATTTTGTTTTTATTATAGACTACAATCCTTGGGGTTTTTCAGAACAACTAAATAGAGTACAAATCTACAAGAGCACCAGCTCTATAATGAAAGACTCAGCTTACATCCTCAACACCAACTGAGATGAGGCAACAATCCTCAATAGATATCAATCTGTACCATAAACAAGTGCATCAACCGTGAACCAACCTGTAATCAACCTATACCATAAAAAAGTGCATCCAATCATGTACCAAGTATATACCAATCATGTGTAAACTACTCATAAACAATGAATCATCAATATGTACCAACATCATCAACTATACACCTCATGTATGTGCCAATTCATCAACTTCTTGTCTGAACCATGACTAGTTTTGGATTAGTCAACAATCCTAAATTGAAATAATCATAACTTTGTACCTATAATGAATAAATATATGAAACTGATACACAATTTTCTTCAGTGTGTTTTATGCAATTACTCCATGTTTCACTACTTTTAACCTCTAAGAAAAGGAATTATAGCAAAAATGGCATACCTTGCTGAATTCTGGCTTATTCTAGAGAGAGACCTTGTAGAGCATTCCCCGCACGAAATATTTGTTGAATATATATGAAAAAGTAAAAAAAAACTACTAAATATTGTAATCTAACCAACACAATTGGTCTCACTAAATTTGGATCTCTTATGAATAAGTTATGACGTTTTTACCCAAAACACCTGTTTTAGACTAGTTTAAGGACTAGCCACAAACCATGTTTTCCACGGAATGTATATACAAAAATACAACGACCCCCAAGATGATTTTTTACCAAAAATACTTGTATATGTTTCCTCAATGCAATATCAATCTCACCGTCTGAATCATTATAGAAATTTTTTTATTGCGAAAATGGTGAGATGACCTGTAAATAACATACCTTAGAAAGCATCATGAAAAGAATTTGTCCTCCCTTGACTTCCAACCCTCTTTTCTTCACCTTCCCTTTTAAATTCGGCTTATATATCCTTTGGTAACCTCAATCACCTATATATATTTAATATGCTCAAGTGTTACACACCAAAAATGCTCAATAAGCTCTCACAAGAAATTCTCCATTAATACTCCAAAAGATATTCTCACAAGAAGCTCTCCATTGATCCACAAAAAGGATGATCTACAAGAGACCATTGCTATCTTATTTATACTTTCATNCTCTAGGTCACTTAACCCATTTTTAGGTCACTTAACCCATTTCTAGGGCACTTAACCTATTTTTCTTATTTTAGGGTTAACCACTTTCCATAAATAGAAAGTTATCCAATACTTTATCATTTAAATATTTCTTCTTGATTTTGTCACCTTACTTTATAATTTCTTGATTTTGTCACTTCTCTTTGTTATTTAAATAATCCACCTTGACTTTGTCACTTTACTTTATCATTTAAATAATATTAACCCATTTCTAGGTCACTAAAGTTATTTTCCTTATTTTAGGGTTAACCACTTTTCATAAATAGAAAGTTCTCCAATACATTATCATTTAAATATTCCTTCTTGATTTTTTCACTTTGACTTCTTTGACCTTGGGGGCTTCAAGCCTTCATGTGGGGGTCCTTCATCTTCATAAGGCCATAACTCTCAAACCATGAGGAGTTATGTGACATTCCACATACCACCGGAAATGGCATGACATGCACTATCCATCTAGGATAGTTTCACCAACAATTTCATTGATCTTCATCTCATTATTCCATATACAAGAATGGGTCCTCCAACTATTCTTCTAGGATAACTCAATCTACAAAGCGTCTTCCCATGAGCGATTTCACCATAAGGGGACCACTTTGGAGTTCATCCATTTGTGCACCTTATCAATTATGATAAGACAATACAGAGAGCATGGGTCCTCCAACCATTCTTCTAGTATAACTCAATCCACAAAGAGTCTTCCTGTGAGGGATTTCACCATAAGGGGACCACTTTGGAGTTCATCCATTTGTGCACCTTATCAATCATGATAAGACAATAATGAGTCATCTATATATTGTTTCAACAATGCATCATATAGCAATGAAACCACAGCGATCCATATTCATCATGTATCAATGACAACTCATTTATCCATCTTCATTATATCAATGACAACTCATTGATCCATCTTCATCTATGCATTCTCATCAAGAAAAATACATATTACATTACATCAATCATCAATCAATCAATCCTTTGGCATCAATCAATCACTTGACATCAATCAATCAAACCATTGGAATCAATGACAACATGATAAAACAATCTCCTCCTTTGGCATTGATGACAATACCAACATTGTTGTCAACACCAATTACAAATTATTGATGTCAACATGTAGATAAGGCATGATCTACATCAATAGCCAATGTGACTATATCTCCCAAATGTGTCTATCTCTCTCGATCAATAATCATCAATCACATCAATGTGACTATCTCTCCCCCTTTGACATCAATGGAAAAGGGCCATTTTTCTCTTGGGGTTGCTCCCCTTGCTTGAAATTTCCTTGGGGCTGCTCCCCCTGTCTGAGTGTCTTTGATCTTCCTCTGAATAATCTCTCCCCTTTTGAACAAGGGATGTCACTCTGATGTAATGCTGAAAATACATCGACCATACTCCCCCTGTGACCATCACTCCTCCTGGAATTATACCTCTGCACTCTTTCTTCAAATATAGGGCTCTTTGCTAGGTATGCATCTGATAAATATCTCCTCCTAGAATCATGGGAAGAAGAATTACTCCCCCTATGGGTATGTATCGCCTATCTTCTCTACGAGATGAACAATGTGCTACCATATAATGATCCTTGGACCTATTCATGCATCAAACTCATTCTATACCAAGCATCATGAAGCAAAATATATGTCAACAATGAAATAAAGAATCACGAGAAAAATATCAACCAAGAACATCCTTTACAAAAATGTGTGCTCATCATGCACAACACCTATGTACATCAACATCATGCAATGTGCAAAAAGATATCATCCATGGAATGTATCAATCATATGCCTCTATCAATATGCCAACATGTGCATCTACCAATATTCCAACCAGGTGCATCCATCAATATACCAACCATGTGCATCTACCAATATGCCAACCATGTGTCATATCACTTATGATATGTCTCCATCATGAACCAAGTGCCACAATCATGTATCTTAAGCAAATACCAATTGTTGTGTTGATCAAGTAGTACCAATGGTGTAGTATCATCAAAGATATACCATCTATGAGTGTACCAAACATGTATCAACTATAGATCAAGATATGAATCATCAACGATGTACAACATGATCACCTCATCAACTCACCAACCACATGTCCCAATGTGTAGCCCATCCATATGCTAAATGCATGCATCAAGCTCTCCAACAAGTAAGCTTCCAATACATCATCAAGATATATCACATAACCAAGGTGTCATAACTTCACTTTCATAACCAACATTGTTATTCAACATAAAATGCATCAATCCATACTCATGGGTTATTACCATGAACCCAATATTTTATTTTACATAATCACCTTACATAATCCAATATACAATCATGGAAACCTGCAACAAACAATGTCAGAACTTGCAATAAACCATGTTAGACCATGCATCACAGAGTTATACCATCACATCAAACTGCAATCCCTGTGCATAGCCCTTTTCCTTAGGCTTCACCACATATACACAACCTTCTGCACAGACACCTCACATATGTACACAACCTATACAAGGTCAGCCTACATATGTATGCGACTGATACCACTGTCACACGCGTATGCCTCAGTGGATGACATTTTTGAACCTCCCTTCAGTCTTTCATTATGTTCTAGATGCTCTTTCTTCTTCACCCACTTCTGTAGATGTCCCTTCTCCTCAGAACTTGAGCTCTGAGCATCCATATTTTCAAAGAAGTCTCCCTTCCTTACTTCATTCCTTCTTCTAGCCATTCTATGTGAATTCCTCATCATAGACTTTCTTCTTGTGTTCCAAAACTCCTAGGATTTGTGGTCAAATCCACAACAGTTGTAGCATCTCATGGTGTTACAGTGAACATCAATGTGTCCTACTTGATCACATCTCCAACACCTTATGGTGTTATGAAATCTTCCAATATATCTTCTTTCATAATATCTACATTCAAAATATTTGTGACCATATTCACGACATGAATAACAGTGACCATGAAAAATACTTTCATACCTTTGATTTGGTGTCCCAAAGATAGCTTCTTGATGTCTTCCTTGCTTTGTTCTTTTGAAATTTTCCTTTTCTTGTGTAGAGGTTGTTTTTCAACATTGTCTTCCTTCTTTGATGGACTTACTTCATGCTTCTTTGAGGTGCTTTCTTCAACATGTTTAGCTTATTCTTTATATCCAAGTCCTGATTTATCACATGGTGATCTTTGACTTTCCAAGATCTCATCCAAGGTTCTTGAGCTATTCAAGAATTTGTTTGACTTCTCTACCTTCTTTATAAGGTCAACAACTTCAGCTTCTAACTTATGACATGACAGTTCCTCTACCCTTTTGGCTTCTTCAATTTGGGTCTAGAGATGGACAATAGTTTCAAAACTTTTTCTAATCTCATCATCTACCTTCATATCTTCTTTTTCATTCTTTAGTCTTGTGATATCTTCTTCCTTTTCGTCTAATTGAGTCTTACTACTTTCTTTTAGTTCTTTGAGAATTTATTTTAACTTCAATATGTGCCTTTGACTCTTCTTGAGAAACATTTTAGTGTTATCCTATATAATGGTGGTCATTGTTATATTCATATAGACCTCTTTCAACTTTTTCTTTAAGCTCCAATAGTTTTTCCTCTACTTCTTCCATGGGATAACAATCAATTGATTTTATCGAAACTACTTCTGGATTTTCTTCTTCACTTGTAATTATTGCAATCAAGGGTTTGTGTAGATTCTTTAGCTTCATTTGAAATGTGTTCAAGATATTCCCTTTTGTCAACATCATCATGTGATTCTTTGCCTTCATTTGAAATGTCTTCAAGATCTTCCTTTTTTCCAACATCATCACTTTTAGAAATAATGAAACCAAGATTTTTTGGAGATTCTTTACCTTCATGTGTCATGATGGATTTGTCTTCAATGTCTTTCTTCTCCTTCTTGGTTTGATATGTCTCCTCTAGCTTTAGACATAGATCCTTGGCGGAAGTGAATTGTTCCATGCTTTCTTTGATAGGGATTGAGAGTCCACTAAGAATGTTCTTGAGAGCGAATGCATCATTCTTATTTCCTTCCCTTTGAGTTGCAAACTTTGATTTGTTCTTCCATGAAACTGATCCACCAATGGCTTCCTTCCAAATAGTTTCTCCCATTTTCTTCAAATACACTTTCATCTCTATTCTCCAAGTAAAATAGTTCTCCTCATCAAGGATTGGTATTTCATCATCCATTTGTGTGTCTATGGATCTCCTTAAATATTTTTAAGGCTTGTAGTGAAGGCCTGCTCTGATACCAATTGTTGGACACGCGGACTACATTGAGAGAGGGGGTGAATGGTGTAGGGCTCTTTTTCCCAAAACTCCTTAGTTAACAATCACCATGAACTCATTACTCATTTTTTTTTATTTATAAACCATTAAATTTCAACACATATCAATGACATATATCAACAATATATTATCAACAAGTCATCACAACAAGGAACACAAACAACACAAGATGTATGTACAATTTTCTTTTTATTACGAACTACAATCCTTGGGGCTTTTCAACAAAAACTGAATAGAGTACAACTATACAAGAGCAACAACTCTATAATGCAAGACTCATATTACACCCTCAGAACCAAATGATATGAGGAAACAATCCTCAATAGATATCAATTTGTACCATAAACAAGTGCATCAACCATGCACCAACCTATGCCAAACAACCTGTAATCAACCTGTACCATAAACAAGTGCACCCAACAATGTACCAAGTATATACCAATCATGTGTCAACTACTCATCAGAAATGACTCATCAATATGTACCAACATCATCAACTATACACCTCATGTATGTGCCAACTCATCAACTGCTTGTCTCAACCATGACTAGTTTTGGATTAGTCAACAACCCTAACTTGAAATAATCATAACTTTGTACCTATAGTGAATAAAGATCTAAAACTGATACAAAATTTTAGTCAGTTCATTTTATACAATTACTCTAGGTGTCACTACTTGTAACCTCTCATAAAAGGAGCTATAGAAAAAATAGCATACATTGTTGAATTATGGCTTATTCTAGAGAGCGACCTTGTAGAGCGTGCCCCGCACAGAATGTTTGTTGAATTGATATGAAACTATTAAAAAACATACTAAAAACTGTAATATAACTAACACAATTGGTCTCATTGAATTTGGATCTGTTATGAAGAAGTTATGATGTTTTTACCTGAAACACATGTTTTAGCCTAGTTTCAGGACTAGCCACAAACCTTATTTTCCACAGAGTGTATCTCCAAAAATGAAACGACCCACAAGATGAATTTTTTACCAGAGATACTTGGATATGTTTCCTCAATGACATATCAATCTCACGGTTTGAGTCATTACAGAAAAATAGTTATTGTGAAAATGGTGAGATGACCTGTAAATAACATACCTTAGAAAGCATCATGAAAAGAATTTATTCTCACTTGAATTTTGGCCCTCTTTTCTTCACCTTCCCTCTGAAATTCAGCTTAGATATCATTTTTTTACCTTAGTCACCTATATGTCTTCAATATGCTCAAGTGTTCCACACCAAAAATGCTCAAGAATCTCTCACAAGAAGTTCTCCATCAATACTCCAAAAGATATTCTCACAAGAAGCTCTTCATTGATCCACAAAAAGGATGATATACAAGACACCATTTATATCTTATTTATACTTTCATCCTATAGTTCAATTAAACCATTTTTAGGTCACTTAACCCATTGCTAGGTCACTTAACCTATTTTCCTTATTTTAGGGTTAACCACTTTCCATAAATAGAAAGTTCTCCAATACTTTATCATTTAAATATTCCTTCTTGATTTTTTCACTTTGACTTCTTTGACCTTGGGGGCTTCAAGCCTTCATGTGGGGGTCCTTCATCTTCGTAAGTCCATAAATCTCAAACCATGAAGAGTTATGTGGAATTCCACATACCACCGAAAATAGCATGACAAGCAGTATCCATCTAGGATAGTTTCACCAACAATTTCTTTAATCTTCATCTCATTATTCCACATACAAGCATGGGTCCTCCAACCATTCTTCTAGGATAACTCAATCCGCAAAGCATCATCCCATGAGGGATTTCACCATAAGGGGACCACTTTGGAGTTCATCCATTTGTGCACCCTATCAATCATGATAAGACAATAAAGAGAGCATGGGTCCTCCAACCATTCTTCTAGGATAACTCAATCCGCAAAGCGTCTTCCCATGAGGGCTTTCACCATAAGGGGACCACTTTGGAGTTCATCCATTTGTGCACCTTAT